>VWZY01007975.1:1725808-1757312 GCA_013399075.1 Chloroceryle aenea
CTTCTTTCCCCATCCTGTTCTTTTTTGGACCCTACTCGTCTAGTGCTTCTTAATTTGTTGATCTCTTTTGATTTTTTTTCCTTGGACTTTGCCTTGTCATGTCAAGATGGAAGTCAGGCATGACTGGCTCTCCTCATCCCCCCATGAGGGCTTCGAGCAGATGAGGCTGAAGAGCAGACCCAGAGAGCCTTCTCCAAGCCTCACCAGAGTAGGTGCGAACTTCTACAGCACTGTCAAGCAGCAGGACTACAGTGCCAGTGTCTGGCTGAGGAGGAAAGACAAACTGGAGCACGTAAGCCAGCTTCTATTTCCAACCCCCACCACCCCCTTTTTTTTTTTTTTTTTTTTTTTTCTTTCTAGACCTCTGTCTAGATACTCTGCTAGGCTATCTCTACCAGCTTGGGCGCCAGAAGAAAAGTGTTGCTCCAGTAACTGGACATGGTATTTCCCAAATGTCAGAGAAGGGAGCTACTTAAAGGTCCCAGACTGGTCAAATCTGCTGTAAATACGATGTCAGTACTGTTCCCAAACCATCTGCAAGTCTCTTCCTAACTGGAAATAATTTTTTAATGTTCTCACCTTAATCATTCTTCTGTTCCCACAAATTCAGCATTGATGTGGGAGGAGAAAGACTGGGATGGTGCAGATGGAGGTTAGAGCATTTATCTCACGGTGATTATAATGTAGTTCTAGGATTGCTAAAAGAAAATAGCTTTTTTTAATTCTAGCTGTGATTTCCCTCCCCCCTTCTTTATGCATGGGACTTTGAAAATACTCATCTGTGTGGGGTAGAGGAGATTTCCTTCAAGACACCTCTTCCTGCAGCAGTAGTACATGACTTAACTAAGTGTGTTTGGGACCACAACAGAACTGATATTGTGCATAGCTCTAGAGAATATTTTATGAAAATTTAAGGTGCTTCTAAGTCTCAGGTGATGTTTGAAAGCATTTTTCATGTTACTTCTAACATAAAGGAAGTGGATTGAGATGACCTGCATAGCATGTAAGAGTTTTCTGAATAGCTTGTTAGGTGAAACCCATTGTTACAGTATATAGAACAATCAAAACAGGAAAGTGGCTGCATTTACAGGGATGCAGGAGAATGTGGATGGGTTTACATAATGCAACAGTCTACTATTCTTTACATTAGTGAGTAATTTGCAGTCACAGTCACATTGAATTCAAGATGCACAGAAAAGTATTTCTTGTGGTACAGCCACCTGAAGTCTCTTTGAATAGAAATGGTCTTATTACAAGGATGAATTGCCTTCATTGCATGAAAATCCTAGATGGCATAGTAGAGTCCTTTAAAGATGAAACCTGAAAAAAAACTCCTCTGCCAACTAGTTCATGGAGCATTTCCCTTCCTTCCCACTAACCTGCAGAGAATTTTATCCCTGATAGTGAAATCTTAAACTTGAGCTGTTTAGACTTCTGGGGAAATGACAAGAACTGATTTGAGCTGTTGGAAATATCACATTTCAAATGTTGAGAAAGGTACTGAATCTTATCTTCCTTCTTACACATGTTTTTGTGATTCTTCACACAACAACAAGGCTTCACAGTAGTAAGCTTATAAGCAGAGTATTCTCCCATATTGTGAATCAAGAAGAAAGGCCAATGCCTTACCTCAGTACAGCTAACACATACAAAGCATAGAAATCTGAGCTCTGGCTTTTGTAACAGGTTTTTGCTATGTGTGCTTACACGTTGATGTCTGTCATGAAATTAATGATTATTAATTTTGGAGGGTGAATAATCTGTCAACAGTTTGATAGCTAACTGCTGTTCTGGTAGCTGAATACTGGCATGTTCAGGTATATGTATTTTAAATGATACCAAATATTACCATGGGCTAGGAAAATAGGCATTAACTTTTTGGAAGACTGCAGATGCAAACCCTTTTTTGATATATGGTTTATTTGGGGGTTTGTTGGGGTTTTGAGGGGTTTTGGTTGATTGTTTTTTGTTTTGTTTGTTTTTTAAAATATTTTTTATCTTTTTTTTTTTAATTTTTAAATTTTCAATAACCCTGTAGCACTGGTGTGAAAAGCTTTTTTTTATAATCAGTTTGGTATGAGTGTATGTTCTTCTGGGGGTTTCCCTCTCTTTTCATTTGGTTATTTTTATTCCTTGAGCCTATTTGTACAATGTAAAGAAAAAGGTTGGAACATTGATATTTCTTCTTTGCTCTGAAGTATTTATGTCATTGACAGTTATTGTGGATACCCTGCAGTACATTAGGTATGCTAGCAGTATATATGTGAAAATACTTTGTTTTTATGATTTGAGGTAACTGCATTACTCTCAAGTGTTGTAACAGTCACGCTATTGCACAGCTACCCTGAATGAATGTAAAGAAAAAATGTATTAATTTCTAGATTGTACTATATAGCTTTGGAGCAAGGTTGTTATTTTCTGTTTTCAGACATATCTTTGAGGTTTTTAAGTATTTTCTTGCCAAAGAAGTCATTTCCTATAGTCCACTCTTCTACTCCAAAAGACAAACCAATTAATTTGAGATGCATCGTTTTGAATGGTATAGTCATTGACATATGTTTATTTATGGCCAATATTGGATAATGAAGATATACAAACCTCTTGAGGTAGATGGAGAACATGAATAATATTTCATTGCAACTCCTCCTGAGATCATCATGTTACCTGATACCTACAAAGAAGATAAAAATAAGAGTGAGTGTTCATGGAGCCACTGATTTTGAAAGTATGTTGTTATGAATTTGATGCCACATAATGGTAGCTATAGGCAGAAGAAGGATATATACTGAATGTGAGTCAAGATAGGCATGAACAGATTTTGAAGTTTTGTATGTACCCTTTAGGCCTGTGGAGGTGGTTTGTTTTAGCTTCATTGACGTTATTTCTTAGATTAATATCAGTGTGGTTGTAATAGAGAGAAAATTGGGCCAGTATTTTCTACACTACTTCTAATAAATCCTTGTTGGCCACAGTAGATATATTTTGTTGACTTCTGTTAATGTGAGTAGCATGATTTGTTCATGTGCAACACTTCTTATTAATCCATAAATAGTTTAAGGAACTAAAAAACATCTGAAGTCATTTTTTTAAATCACATTATTTATATAAAAACATCTCAAAGATGCAGTTTGTTTCTAGATTTCAAAACTATAACAAAGTTGTGGATTTTGGTTTTGTGGTTTTGGGGTTTTTTTTGAAACATCTCAATTTGAAGAGTGTGGTAAGAATGTTCAATAGTCAACTGTTGCCACATCTCTTCTGAAAGCACAGAACTAGTTCAGATGCACAAATATTACAGTTTCTTTAAAATTGTTCGGTACTTAACTGTTGACTGACCACAGAGGATGTAAAAATCTGGAACATATTGCTGGAGTCATGCTAATTGATTGTTCCTCAAATGGATCTTAAAATAGCGTCTCTCCTCATTGACAATTGTTTTGTGGGTTATCTTTTTTTGAAGTGGCAGTAACACAATTTGTACCATACAAGAACTGAAGAAAACTCGCCCATTTTCTTTTGTGAACTCAGACGCTATTTTTAAGGTTAAATGGCCCTGCTGTAACATGATTCAGGATAGGAAAATGAGGAGTTTTTTCCTGAAGTGAGGTATCAGTGTTCTTGTGTGCTGTAGCTAATGTATCAAAGAGCCATACTTTTAATGGAGGAAATCACTAGAGGTGTGAATAGCATGGCAGGTGTGACCACAGTGATGCTGCAGACCTTTGGCAGCTGAGATTGTTCAGATTCTATGTGTCTGCTTCAGCTGGTTCCTTGTGCCTTTTCTTGAAGTTGTTTGCCTGGTACTAAAAGTGTGGAAATGAAAACTGTTGTGTGAATTATTCTTAAAGTCTCCTTTGCATAGTGGTTGGGTTTGTATTTTTTTTTTTTTTTTGCTTGACTCTCTTTTGACTAGTGTTTTTTAAATGAAATGTGGATTTGTTAAGAGAAAAAAGAGGAGGGAGTAGGGTTGGGAAAAAAGAGTAGCTAACACAATAGCCTTTAGCTGGTGGGAGTTACCTGTGTCTGGTTTAATTTACAGTACCTCCCTGTGATATCTGTGTATCATTCAGTAATGACAAGTCCTGTATAGCTCTTTCCTAGTACCTGAGCAAAGACTGATACAGAACCTCATTTTAAATAAGTAAAACTTTTTTAAAAAAGCAGACCAGATTTCTTTTTAGGCTGGAACAGATATGCTTCAAGCATGTTTTATTTTTTATGACAATTACCAGCATTTCTTCTCAAAGATCTAGTGGTAGTCTTTTTCTAATACCTTTTAATTATTTACTTAAGTTAGTTAAAACATTTTAAAAATTGTTTTTTTAAGAAACTTCTTCAAGACTATAACTTTTTGGGAGATCCAGTATCAGAACAGGTTTCTTTCCTCAATCTGTTAACTTTAATATTATCATACCTAGAAGTTATTGATAATTCTTTCATCACCTCTTGTTTTTACTTAAGTTCCACTCAGCAGCGAAGACAACATAGGGATTTTCAGATTCTAAGTGCTCTTGCTGTTATGAGAGTAGACTTGACCAGTTGCTGTTATGCAGCTGATTAGCATACTGCTATTCTTTTGGCAACATTGCTACCCAGGGAGAAAAGAGGCTGTGAGGTAGGGGGCAGGGCAGTGTTGCGTGGCAACAGAGTTAGATGCCTAACATGCAGATGTTAGGCTTAAAACAAGTTACAGTGTTGCCCAACAAACATGGCTACAGTACTTCTCAGAGCCTCATGACCAAATCAGAAAGAAAATATAATTGTAATTCACTTGTCATAACATCTTTATAAAAGCTGAAATCCCAAATTCCCAAATTCAATTCTGTCAGCTCATTTTTAGTATTCAAAAAGTAGTAGTTCTCTTAGGCAGCCTTTCTTTACCTCTTTTTTTTCTTTCCTTCCAGTCCAATCCTTCTACCAGAGCAGGATCTCCTATACTAGGTCACACAGGAACACATCCAGGTGGGTTTAAAATGTCTCCAGAGAAGGAGACTCCACAGCCCCCCTGGGCAGACTGTTCCAGTGCTCTGTCACCCTCACCGAAAAAGTTTCTCCTTATATTTACATGGAATCTCCTATGTTCCAGTTTGCACCCATTGCCCCTGGTCCTATCATTGGACATCACTGAGAAGAGCCTGGCTCCATCCTCTTGACACTCACCCTTTACATATTTACAAACATTAATGAGGTCACTCTTTGGTCTCTTCTCCAGGCTAAAGAGACCCAGCTCCCTCAGCCTTTCCTCATAAGGGAGATGTTCCACTCCCTTTATCATCTTTGTGTATCTGTGCTGGACTCTTTCAAGAAATTAAATGCAGGAAATGAACAAAAATGTTGCACATCTTAAAACTGCATTTCTGCTCTTGCATGTAAATTAGCAAAAGTTTTGAAAGTCAAGGACAAATTTATAGGCTTCAGAATTTGACACCCTAAGGACAGCAGAAGACACCATGTGCATAACTGTAATCTATAACACAACAAAGAAAGTGGACGTAGTTTGATGTAAAACAAGTAACAGGAGTAAAACTCCATGAAGTTAAATCAGTTGCAGGACAGATCCAAGAGCTTTAACTTAAGGGAGAATAATAAAAGGATCAAAATCAGAATTCAATAAATAATTACACACATTCCTAAAGCAGCCCCTGTCTTGCAGAAAATACAAACATATGGGTTGGGGTTTGGGGTTTTTTTTGAGTTAAGTGGGTTGACAGAGTTTTTTGCATTAAGCAGTTATGAATAGTCATTTGGAGTAATGTCAGATGCCAAGAAGAATGGAGTGCACTATGTATGAAGGTACATAAGTGGGAACAATTTAGAAGGTTCTAAAGAGTTGGTTTTCAGCATTTGGAATATTGTGATGTCATGCTTGCAGATTATAATTCCAAATGCCTGTCTAGTCCTGAAGAAAGATATCTATGTTTAGATTTTATCACTAAAATCAAGGGAACAAACTCCATTAAGAAGAGGGACTTTGGCTTTTTCTCGACAGAAGACAGACTTTTGGAATTGTCTGCCTTCAATAGCAGCACTAGCATGTGTTGAGGTTCTAGCTGAAGTAGTGCCATGCAGTTAGCTTCACTGCTGACAGACTGTTTGTGGAGGAATTCTTCTGATGAAATGCTCCTTTCCTTGAAGGAGTCTTTTCTCTAGAGATGTTTTGTAGACAATCATAATTAGAGAGAATAAATGTTCAGAGAGGTGGAAAAAAGAGACCAAAAGATATCATCAAACAATGTTGGGAAAATACCGAATAGCATTTTAGGGTAGAAAATATAAACCAATTTCTTTCAAAAATAGTATAGGGAATTTGAAATCTGGACATTTGGAGGGGAAAGAATAACTTATTTCTGTAGTTATCATGCATGAGATCAATTTTATATTGCAAAGCAGTGAAAATATGATACAGAATAGTTCATTTGGATTTTTTTTTTGTTTTGATGATTAGGGGAGTGGAACTGAGGGAGTGGAGGCTGAGGGAGCTGTGTCTCTTTAGCATGGAGGTGATGAAGGCGTGACCTCATTAATATTTATAAATATGTAAAAGGTGTCAGGAGGATGGAGACAGGCTCTTCTTAGTGGTGTCAAGCGATAGGACAAGGGGCAATGGGTACAAGCTGGAACATAGGAGATTCCATGTCAACATAAGGAGAAACTTTTTCGGTGAGTGTGACAGAGCACTGGAACAGTCTGCCCAGGGGGGCTGTGGAGTCTCCTTCTCTGGAGACATTCAAAACCCACCTGGATGCGTTCCTGTGTGACCTGATCTAGGTGATCCTGCTCTTGCAGGAGGCTTGGACTAGATGATCTTTAGAGGTGCCTTTCAATCCTTGCCATTCTGTGATTTTTCTCTCTCTAGCTGTGGTTGTCTGCCAGCTGTCCACCAAGCCACTCTTTCTCTCCTCCTCTTCCTTCTCAACAGGACAGTGGTAGAAAATAAGATTAAACATCTTGTAGCTTGTGATGAAGAGAGGAAGATTGCCCACCAATTACTGTCACAGGCAAAACAGACTCAACTTGGGGAAAATTAAGTTTATCTATTGCCAGTTAAAAATAAGATAAGATAGTGAGAAATGAGGACAAGACTAAAAACACACCCTCCCCATCCCCCTTTCTTTCCAGAATCAGCTTCTGTCCTTTATTCCTAACTCTTACAACTCTTCCCCTCTAGTTCCTGGAGTGGCACAGGGTATGGGAGAATGGGGGTTGCAGGCTCTGCCTCTCCTTCCTTCTCCCAGTCTGCAGCTCTTCAAAATCACTCTGGCATGGGCCCTTTCCATGTAGCACAGTCCTTCAGGAATGGACAGCTCCAGTATTGGAACCCCATGGGCTGCAGTTCCTGTCAGAAAACCTGCTGCTGTATGGACTCCTTTCCATAGGCCACAGCTCCTGTCAGATCCTTCTCCTGTGTGGGCCTCCATGGGCTTCAGCTTCCTTCAGGGCACATCCACATGCTCTTGCATGGGCTTTTCCATGGGCTGCAGCATGGATATCTGCTCTAATGTGGTCCTCCATGTGATGCTGGGGGACAAGCTACTTCATCGTGGTCTTCATGGACAGCAGGGGAAACTCTGTTCCAGCATCTGGAACACCTCCTTCCCCTTCTCCTTCACTGACCTTGGTGTCTGCAAGGCTGTTTATCTCACTTTTTTCTTGCTCCTCTCACTTTAGGTGTAGCACAGCATTATTTTACTCTTTCTTACAGATGTTATTGACAGAGGCATCACCAGTGTTCTTGATAAGCCCAGCTTTGGCAAGCGCTGGGTCTGTCATGGAGCCAGCTGGAACTGGCTGTATCTAACATGGAGTCACCCCTGGTCTCACAGAGGCCACCTCTGCAGTGCTGTCCCCCTCTCCCTCCCCATATAAACTCAGTATTCTAGTCTTAGAAGATGCTCTTCTTTCTTTTCTTCATATGAGAGTAACTTTCAACATGCATTAATCTAATGCATTGGGTCTGATGATTTAAACCTCAGTGATGTAGGAACTCCAAATTTTCATCATTTCTAAAATCAAAAAGTCCTGTTCTGGCAATAGACTCACTGGATCTGTCTCCCCTGATGGAGCCCTTTCCTGTGGGACATGCCTGTGACTGCCCATCTCTTGCCTACCTTGCTCTTTTTATAATATTATTTAAGGTCTGGTTCCCAGGCCTTTTATGCAGTTTCATTACTGAGAGGGGGAAAAAAAGTCAAAACAGGTACCCTGCTAATGTTTTGTAAGGTCAATCTATCCTCATATTACACATTTCAGAATCTGAAAGGAGGTTTCTTGAAATGAGATTTGTATGCTTTTAAAAAAAAATAAATAAAAAAAAATTGGCAGCTGTTAGAGTGAAAAAGTATAACATTGATTTTCCAGTCCTGTGACATCTGCTAGTGTTTATAACATTGTGTAGTCTGAGTAGATAGTCAAGTTGCTTGCAATCTGACCTTTGCAGTTCTTGGTAACTAGAGTAGTTTATTTGAGGATATATCTAGATTAGGCAATAGGTATATGCTGGGATCCGTATCCCCTGACTAGCCTGATCTGTGGGACACGTGCTACTGCTTGCTCATGCCCTGTATGCCCAGGTTTTTTGAACAGGGGATCAATGAAGAGAATGTATACCTAGGTGTTAGCGTATCTGGTGGGTGTGTGGTTGAGCCCTTTTACTAGGAACTGAGTTGCTCCCAGATTCGTCTGTCTTTAGTGTTATAAAGGAAGCCAGTTAGCCTACTGTTCCCTCAAAGTGACTTAAATATTGTGCTTGTGATTGTCTGTATGCTATGCCTTGGTGGTAGAAAGGCCAATCAGCTGAAAGTGAGGAAATATGTGGTGGGAGATAGGAGAACCTCAGCAAGTCAGGAGGATGAAGAAAAGGAACAAATGACACATTGGTGCCAATGAAATGAATTAATCAAATTAATTTTTATTAGATTACAAATTTATTCCATTTTTTTTTTTGATGCTTATCCATTAAGATTTTTCTGATTTTTATTTGCTTGTTTTTAAGGTTCCTCAGAATTCTTTCACCTTCATAAAGGCTTTCCAATTATAACATAGGATTTGAGTATTTTTATAGGAATTTGTCTTTTGATCAATGCGTTGTGCAATTTGACTGTGTAGGTAATATCTAGCCCTTGGGAGACCAGTAACAGAGTGGTATTTCTAGCAATATTTCATAGGGTTACTCTCTGAAGACAGAGACAAATTTACTTATGTTTTCCACTTTTGCACAACCTCTTCTCTATGTGCAGTATTTCTAGGTTAACAGACCTGTGCATTTTATTAGTTTTTCTTACCCAAGAATTTAGAAAAAACTTAGTAAGTTTTGTTTCTGACTTCATGATGCCAACATAACCAGCAGCTCATTTTATAATCTGTATAGTTGCAGTAGCTCATAAATACTAGTCATTCTATGGCAATTTTATGGTTTTGGTTTTGTTTGTATTTCACTGTTTACAGTTGTAATTAAGTGTTTAATGGAATAAAAAAGCTAATGTATTTAAGAATTGTTACTGATAAAACAAATAGTGATGCAGATAATTCCTGCCTTTCTGGTAACAGGTTTGCGGTACGTTAATGCATGGATGTGACCCCAAGGCATTTTAAACTGTTTGGAGCAGAACCAAATGTGGAGCAGTGCTGAGACAGCACTTGTGAACATCTTAACTTTTACAATCCTGTTGTTGCTGAAATAAAGGCATATTTATATCTATAAAAAAGTCTGTCATAATGAGCAGATATGTATTTGTTTGAAACATGTGAATGAGTAGAAGTTAATAATGTTATCAACACTTCCAGCCACAGAAAACATGGCACTTCTCACTAGTGCTTTTCATGTTACAGAAGTTATGCTGCTCTCCATTAAATTCCATGACTCATCCTTTCTAGATGGGATTTTTTGGATAAGGGAATAGGCATTATGTTTGGTGAACAAACTTCATACATTACCTCAACTGAACTTATGGGAATGGTGTTAAATATGACAGTGATTTGCACCCTATTGCCACAATCCAGTTTGTGCACTGTTGTTTGATTTTGTTCCAAAGTAATAGTAAATTCTCCATTGATTTCACTACTGTGGATTTAGGTTGAGTGTGAGTTTCTCAAGAGAAAACTGTGGATCAGCTCAGCTGTCATGGGTTTGGGGAAAAAATACAAGTTCAATACAAGGTAAGCAGTTGGAGGAAAAATCTGTCTGAGTCTACACCTTTTCTTGAGATTTAAGCCTCTGAATCATGAGGCTAGTTGCTGGATGTTATATGAGAACAGTTTGCACTTAGCACAGGGGACAATCCTTGACAGGCAGAAAGCATCCTAATGTAACAGAAGGAATGTAAGAACCTTTGAGGTCTATGTGAGAATGCAAAAAATTATATAGATCCAGTTGCCCACCATATAAGTTCACCTTAAGGTGTTTAAGAATGGTGAATACAGGAAAAGTCAGATAGATGCATTTGAAACTTCAGTTATCTGCAAAGACTAAAGAAAAGTGAAGAACAAAGCTACCTGTGAATTTATTTCTTTGCTCCCAATTGGAAAAATCCTGTTCCTGATTAGAAAGTGTAGGTGAAAAAAATGGCCATCATGCTAAAAACCAAATGAAACCTAAGCTGGAATATGATCTTAATTTAATGATAGCAGACATCTCTTTTCATGTTTTGTACTCATCTAAGTGGAAATGTGCACCTGCTTTAATAATAATAATTGAAAAAAGAATCACAAAAAACTTGTTACCTCTTGTGGAAAATTAATTAGGTGAGCATATAGAAAACTGTGCATGGATGTGACTGAGGGTCATGCTATCTACTGACCTTTGTGTGTTTTAATGCCTTATAGAAAAGTAGTTTCCCTAAGTTTTCAATTGGATACAAAATACTAAGCTCTTGTAGGATAGTGAGCCTATCCTTCATATCATTTAGACATGGCTTCAGTCGTAGTTTGAAGTGTTTCCTAAGCCATACTATTTGTCCATGAATCTTTTCATGGAAACTCAGTATATTTTGAGAATTGTCAACTTCTGCTATTTGCTAGTAAAAAAGTAATTTGGAGTGCCATATACATTCTTGTGCATGTGCTTCTTAAAACAATATGGGATGAAGTATATTCATGTCTACTTCTATTGGATCTGTGATGTTTAGATCCCTGGGAAGATACATCATTATTTATGTAACAGGACTTACTCAAAAGATTACATAGCTGCCCTGGTTGGTGCAGCTGATGGGATGGTTCGAAGGAAAATGAATTGCTTAACACAAGCAAACAAAAAGTGCAGTGAAGAATGAAAGCCCCAGAATTTTTAAATTATTTTCAATTTGAAACTATTTTTGGAGTGATTTGTTTGTAGAATGTGATTTATACCAAATTAGTGATGCTGAGGACTGATCGGTTCTTATTTCGTATGCTGTGAGCATCAAAAGATATCAATGTACCAAATGCTGTTTCAGGCCTTTACAGTGAGCATGATTTATTATTTGAATAACAACAACAATTCCTTTGGGTCTAGAATGAAACAAAGTCACTTATGTGTTTTGGAAAATGTTAACCTTTTGAGCAAACCAATTTCCTTTGTCAGTGTGAGCTGCTGTCCCTCCAGACTTTTCTTTCAAGTCC
This sequence comes from Chloroceryle aenea, assembly GCA_013399075.1. Lineage (NCBI taxonomy): Eukaryota > Metazoa > Chordata > Aves > Coraciiformes > Cerylidae > Chloroceryle > Chloroceryle aenea. The sequence goes on from VWZY01007975.1 coordinate 1,737,404, forward strand.
CTATTGGGCATGTGGCAGGCAGATAGCACCTCACCCTTTTTGTGTTATTTTATCCCATTTTATGCAGTGTTGTTCTTTCTGAGCTTTGTCGTCATGGCTTAGTTGCATCAAACTCCTGCTGCAGGAATCTGGGATGTGCCAGCCTGTGTTCTCTGAGTATGTGGTTTGCGGTCTTAATGCATATCAGCCTAAATCAGTTTGTTTCTACAACCATATCACAGAATCACAGAATCACAGAATCCTAGGGGTTGGAAGGGACCTCGAAAGATCATCTAGTCCAACCCCCCCTGCTAGAGCAGNTTTGTTTCTACAACCATATGACAGCTGAAACCTTAGACTACTGGAACTTTTGAGTTTTAAAAAATAATTTTTCTTCAGTTTCTGCACCTTGTTCCCATAGTCTTTCTGTGCTGGGGCTGTTCCAGCCTTTCTATTTGGCTTTAAAGAACTGTTGCTTTGTATTCAGTTTTTAAAAGCTGACGTATTCATAGAATCATAAAATGGTTTGGGTTGGAAGGGACCTCTAAAGACCATCTAGTTCCAACTCCCCCTACCATGGACAGGGGAACCTCCCACTAGACCAGGTTGCACAAAGCCCTATCCAGCCTGGTCTTGAACACATCCAGTGGTGGAGCATCCACAACTTCCCTGGGCAACCTCTTCCAGTGTCTCAGTGCTCTCATAGCGAAGAATTTGCGTAATGCATTGCACAGCTGTTTCCCTTTTTACTTCTTCAAGGTTGGATTTACCCACCCAATCCAAGGCCTTTGTGCTTTTCTTTTTTTTTTCCTGTAATTATAGCTCAGCACTTTTTTTTCATGATGCTAAATTTTAAAAAGATTTTTCTTTATTCTCTTGTCTCTACCCTGTCCCCCTGAACTTTTCTGACCTTAGCCCTTTTTTGGTGTTGCATGTCACCTTCTGCAATGCACCTTGTGTGGAAATCCCAGGGAAAATATGGTGAGAGAGATCTATGTAGGATTTTTCAAAAATATTGTTCTCTTACAAGGTTTATACGTATTTTTTTCTGGCAGGGTAACACTGTCTGAAGTTCTTAAGTGATTTAAACTCCAAAGACATGAGTATGCATTTTTGAAAACCCTGAAGTTACAATGGAAAGGAAATTGAAGGTTTCTGAGTTATGTGACGGTTTGAGTTGGGCAACAGCCTTGCAAGTGCCATCCATAGATCTAGTAATATAAAAGGCAATAATTATGTTAAGAACAACAAGTTTTTGTCATCAGTATGACTTTGTTGTGACAGCCAGCAGCATGTTCTTTCAGAGTCTTCTCTGCATGTGTTTAAATGAGAACTCGGATGTTTTCAGTGCAGAGAAATAGAAGCAGCTGTACCATGTAGCCTTGAATGGGATGTGAAAACTTTTTCTCAGTATTATGGAAACTGGGTTTTATATGTACAGATGTCACCTGAAATCAGAGGTAAAAGTGGGGCTTATTTTTTTTTCAAATGTTGATTTTCATATGTAGTAGTCTTACCTGATTTGTTTAAATATACTTATTCTGAGTTGTGGGAATTTTAGTTTCTTTCTGCAGTGTTTGTCAGGTAAATTGCCATTGATTTATCTAAAGATCCAAGAATGTTACATACCACTTTGTAAAGAAAAGCTGCATTAGAAGTGGAATATCTTCCTGAGGATTCTAAACCAAGACTACAGAAATGAAATCATTGTTTTTCTTGGTTATTGGCTACCATGTAATCTGTAAGGTTTTTATACGACTTGAACCATGTAGGGAGAACAATACAGTCACTTCAGTCATAATTTTTTTCATGTCCATTGCACACTATAACTAGTTTCCATTTATCATTTGAGTGACAACACTGACGTGTAGAGAGTTGAAATTATTTCCTTTCCTTGGTGTTTCATGAAGACTTTCATGTGATATAGGAAAAACGAGTTGATGTGGTGATGTGGATGTTTTGGATAATCAGGAAGAGTGGGTTTTGGTGTTTGTTTGTTTTTGATTGATTGGGTTGTGGTTTGTTTTTTTTTTTTTTGTGTGTTTTTTTCTTGTTTGCTTGTTTTTTTCTTCTTTTGTCTCCTTTGTTTTGTGACAGGAACACATGAAGTGTAAGGATACAATCATTAGGTCCAATGGAGACAAGAATTATGACCTGGAGTTGCCTCCAAGTACAGTATTAATACCAGGTATAGCAGTAGCAACAGCTTCAAATGTTAAATGACTTTCACTAGGTTTTTCTTGTTGATAGATCTAATTTCCAACTCATGATAAAAAACATTGGACTGGTGGGCACTTGAGATAATACTTATTCTTACAAATTTCAATCCTGAATTCATGACCATATATACATCTTAATGGAAACCCCGATACAGATTTCAGGGGAAGGAGGTGTTCCTTAAAGCTCAAACTATCTGCAGAAAAGTTCTCCAACACTCTTAAAAAGCTGCTTTTTCCTTATGTATTTGGTCTTGAGTGGGTGGAATTGTTGATTCTACACTTGTCTTTTCATTTTGTCTTAACTTTGGCATCTTGGACACAGACTAGTTTGTTTTCTTTCCTTTTATAGTTATGCACCACTTGGAAAATGTGTTTCTGAGCCTTTGTTTGGTTTTTGTTTTGTTTTGGTGATTTGATTTGATGTGTTTTTAAGGATCTCTGGTTTTAAATTTTTTTTACCACCACAGCATTTTTTTAATTTTTTTTTTTTAATTTTAGTCAGAGGAAAAATGAAATCCCTCTATTCTTCAGCTAAGGATATAGCTGAAAAGTTACGAGATCTTTGTTGCTCTGGATTTCTAGAAAAGTTGATATGATCTTTTTCATGACTGTGTAACCCTTTATCAGTGTCAGCTAATTAATCCATTTGCTTTTCCTCTGGACTAATTTTGATTACTTATTCAAAAGGAAGCTTATTCTTCAGTAGTTTTGTGGATCCCCTCCCCAGTGTGTTGGACAGGTGCACCCTTCGCTGGGTTAAAACCTGGCTGGATGACCGAGCACAGAGAGTGGTTATGAATGGTACCACATCCAGCTGATGTCTGGTGACCACTGGTGTCCCCCAGGGATCAGTACTGGGCCCAGTTCTATTCAACATCTTTACTGATGACCTGGATGAAGGGATAGAGTCTACTGCTAGTAAATTTGTGGATGACACTAAGTTGGGGGGGAGTGTCAATCTGCTGGAGGGTTGGGAGATGTTGCAGAGGGACCTGGACAGGCTGAGTAGATGGGCTGAGGCCAATAATATGAGGTTTAACAAGACCAGGTGTAGGGTCCTACACTTTGGCCATAGTAACCCCCTGCAGTGCTATAGACTGGGGGATGAGTGGCTGGAGAGCAGCCTGGCAGAGAGGGACCTTGGAGTGCTGGTTGATTACCAGCTGAACAAAAAGAGGGAAATATAGACTAGAGAGAAAGAAGACATTTTTTACACTGAGGATTGTGAGACCCTGGCCCAGGTTGCCCAGCAAGGTGGTAGATGCCCCATCCCTGGAACTATTCCAGGTGAGGTTGGTCAGGGCTCTGGGGAACCTGCTCTGGTTCCAAGATATACCTGCTCTCTGTAGGGGGTTGGACTAGGTGACCTTGAAGGGTCCCTTCCAACCCAAACCATTCTGTGTTTCCGTGTGGGATGTTACATTTGCCTTTAACCTTCACAGGGCTTCTTTTGAGACTGGTTGAAATCTGTCTGAATAGTAGCCTTGTGGTGCCCCATGAATGTGCTCCAAGTCACTCTGCCCAATTGTCCAGGTCATTAAAGAGACATTAAACAGTACTGACCCTGGTAACAATCCCCATGATACTCAAGTAGTATCTGGCCACCATATCTGGACTCCATATGCTGAACCACAACCCTTTTATCCCAACAGGTCATCCAGTTTCCAACCTCTTTGATAATGTTATCCAGTGCACATCTGTCCTGGTTTGGGTGAAAACAGGACTAATTCTGTTCAGTGATTTTACCTTTCAGCTCAGTACTTTTAATTAACAGCACTTTCTGAAGTTAGAAGCATGTTTTTGCAGTGTCTGCTGCCAGGAGTGATAACAGCCCATGTTTAGAGTTACTACCAAGAGTTGGTATGCAGACCAAGGCCACTGCTGGACGGTGTGTACCATCCCATAAGGGGGGTGCAGAAAGGAAAAGACTGCACCTAGCAAGGAGCAGACAAGACAGATAACCNCCAGTTACTCTGTAGGGATTATATGGGAGACTGGCAGAAGCCTTGCTAATGTCAGGATATGCGGTATGTTCTGGTTTTCTCTAATCCACAGTCATCTGGCACAGAAGTCATTCTGGGAAACGTTCACCATTTCCAAATCTAAGAAAGTAGTAGATATAAATTCCTCCCTTGTACATGCTCTTTAGTGCACAGAATCAGAGAATTTCCTAGATTGGAAAAGACCTTTAAGATCATCTAGTTCAATCATTAACCTAACACTGACGAGACCTTGACTAAACCATATCCCACAGCACTATGTCTACATGACTCTTAAATACCTCTAGGGATGGGGACTTGACCATTTCCCTGAGCAAGCTGTTCCAGTGCCTGATAATCCTTTCAGTAAAGAAATTCTTTCTAATAGCCAATCTGAACTTCCCTTGGCACAACTTAAGGCCATTTCCTCTTCTTCTGTCACTCGTTACTTGGTTAAACAGACCAACCTCATGTCTCTATTACCTCCTTTCAGGTAGTTGTAGAGAGCAATAAGGTCTCCCCTCAGCCTCCTTTTCTCCGGACTAAACAACCCCAGTTCCCTCAACCACTTCTCATTAGACATGTGCTCTAGACCTTCCACAAGCTTTGTTGCCCTTCTTTGGACATCCTCTAGTACCTCAATGACCTTCTTGTAGTGAGGGGCCCAAAACTGAACACAGTACTTGACAAGTAATAACACCTGACTATTACCTTCACAGGATGACTCCCAAGACCAGATTTAGACTGAACATTACTCTGATTAAGAAATGTGAGACCGTATCTGTGGCTATTTTTTTTATATATATATTAAAGAAAGGAGAGTCTAACAGTAGCAGTGCTACTTTGAGACTCAAGTTGTGGACTGTGTTTCCTCATCTGCCAGAAGTTTCTTCTGTTGCGAAGTTGTCTTAGCTTAACTTCGAAGTTTGCCTGTCTCTAGAAAAATGTCTGCTCTTTGAAAGAGTGAGGGACATAAGCTGAGCAGAGGAAATGCTATTGAACTTTGACTTCTTTATGAGTTTATATTCAGTTTCTAGATTGACTGTCCTGAAGTTAGCATAATGTAAGGAAATGTTTTGGGCATAGATGGGTCTCTGGACAGAGTTTGATTTACTACTTCTGTTAAAAATAGAGTGAAAACAGGCTTTGTGTTTTCCATGTGACCTTGGGCAAGGTACTGCAACTCATTTCTCTGCATGTATGATGGCATAATGCTAATATCATTACTCAGCTTTTTTAAGGGTTGTGAGAATATATCCAGTGAAGATGATAGAATACGCATATGGGCAAGTTGTGAACCATATGAATGCTTTCCATAAATGTAATATAACATCATTCATGTCAGAGCTCCAGAATAGGTGGTACACTGGCAATTTTAGATGCAATTTGATGCCCGTCTTATCCAGTCCAGTGGTAGGTTGATATTGAGAAATGATACCCAGCTTCCTGAATTGCAGGGCCTGCCATCTTCCTTCTGTTGCTGCTAGTTATCATGTGATCAGAGGCTAAGCTGATCAACTTGCTGATTGTTACAGAAAATTTGCTTACCTTTCTTCCCAGATGAAATTCCTGACATTCTTTCAGATAGGTGAGCTGATCTAACAATGGCATTTCTGCACAGTGAACCAAATCTGATGTAGATGAAGGAGAAGTAGTATAAGAAGAGGGAAGCTGGTCAGACACATCCCTTTTGATGGGTTGGCTGAAATGGAAAGCAAAATAGCATCTCTATGGAGGTTTGATTTCATCATGGCCTCCTACAGCGTATTCTTTATAGGTTTCTGTCTCTCAAAATAGTAAACCTGATGGCTGTGGCCCAAGACTGCAGGCTATTACAATATACAATGATATTTGAGGATATATTACCTGATTGATATATTACCTGAGGATATATTACCTTCAATTACTTGTTTGTTCCATGTCAATATCAACATTAACCATTATCCAGGTAGCTTTCAGAAAGTAAAATTCTACTTAGCCAAATCCAAAGCGTTACAGAAAAATATTTCCTAAAATGACTAGAGTAGGTTATTTCTGTAGACTTGCCTTCTTGCTTCTGAAGTAGGACTCCAACTTGCTTGGAAGTTCTTGAATTTAGAAGATATGTCCTCACTGCCTTGCGGAACCTGGGGTCAAGTGCAAACTGAAGCCTGTCATCATGTTTTTGACACGTGGAAGCTTAAATGTTACCCTATTATATGTTTAGGATTTTTGTAGGGCTCTTTCTTAGACTTGCCTGAACAAGGGCTTTTGTTTGGCTGCAAGGTGAATTTGAGCTCAAGCCTGGGTCCTGGTTATGAAAGTCAATACTAATATGAGCAATTAATAACAAAATCTGCTTCAGAGAACCTTAATACAACTTTATGCAACTTTAGGTTGCTTTTTTTTGTCTTTGGTCTTCTAGCATGCTGATTTAGTTATTGTTTCCTCTCAGGAAGGGTGAAGCTTCGAGGAATGTGTTACTGGATTTTTTTGATTAAACTTCTATTGCTAGTTCAAATTCTTAAGGTTATTTAACAGTCACTTAGTTTCACACAAAGTGCTTTTTATCTGGCTCCTTTAAGGAACACAGTTACTAAAACATAGGCACATGACACATACATTTGTGTACTGTCTGTGGCTATAGGTTCTCATAGCAAGTTAGGAGGCTTATCCTCAAATATTTGGACAAACAGTGCAAGATGTTATTGGAGACCCTGAAATAAAAGAATTATGTCAAATAATATGGATCTACAGACACATTGGATATTCTAAAAATTGCTTCTATGATCTATAGCCTTCATAATATTAGATGGAAAAGATGATGTAAAAATGAAAAACTGTAAATTGAGCCAGCCTGATGTGCCTGCTCGAGCCATTAAGAATAACTACACGCAGTTCCTGTTTTTAGAAGTAGAATTCTCCACTAACAGAAAAATCCAGAAGCACTGTAATTCTTGTTCTGTCTTCCGCTTGGAGGAAAACCTCTCCTAACTTCTGAGCTGTTCTCAGTTTTAATACTAGATTAGGAAAATACTGAACATAGTCAATCTCTGTACAGTTTTCAAAACATACAGTGTAAAATATACCAGCTTTTGCTAGATATCTTTCACATAGTTACCTAAAGAAAAAAAGCATAAGGAAAACCTAGAAAACTTGGATCAGGAAGGAAAGAAGCTCAAGGAAGGTTTTGGAAGAAAGCTCCTGCAGGTAAATTCACTGCTGTGCCTTCACAGAATGGTTGAGGTTGGAACAGACTCTTATGCTCAACCAGGACCTAGGAGCAGGTTGTTCCAGACTACATCCAGATGGATTTTGAATATCTGCAAAGAGATATTCAAGGATATATCTCCACCACATCTCTGTGTAACCTGTGCCAGTGCTTGGTCACCCTCACAGTAGTGAGTGCTTTCTGATGTTCAGACAGAACCTCCTGTGTTTCAGTTTGTGCTCATTGCCTCTTGGCCTGTCACTATACACCATTGAGAAGAGTCTGGCTTCATCTTCTTTACATCCTCCCTTCAGATGGTTGTACACATTGATGAGCTTACTCCCTCTGAACCTTCTCTTCTCTAAGCTAGCCCCAGCTCTCCCACCCCTTCCTCATAGGAGAGATGCTCCAGTTCTTTAACCATCTTTATGGCAATTTACTTGACTCTCTCCAGTAGCTTCAATACTTCTCTTGTACTGGAAGCTCAGAATTGGACATAGCACTCCTGACCTGCCAGCAATTCTTCTAACGTAGCCCAGGATACTGTTGGCCTTCTTTGCCACAAGGGCACATTGCTGGCTGATGTTCAACTTAGTGTTTGCCAGAAATCCTGGGGTCTCTCCTCCGAAGTTACTTTACAGCTGAGTGCCCCCAGCATGTACTGGTGGGGTTGTCCCATTCCAGGTGCAGGTCCTTGCACTTCTCTTTGTTGAACTTCATTAGGTTCATGTTGGCCCATTTTTTCAGCATGTTGTGGTCCCTCTGGATGGCAGCAGAACCCTCAGCCACATCAGCTTCCCAGTTTTGTATTATCTGCATTCTTCCTGAAGCTATATTCTGCCCCATCATCCAGATCATTGGTAAAAGTGTTGAATGAGACTGGACCCAGTATCTAACCTTGGGGCACATCACTAATCACTGGCCTCAAACTAGATTTACGGTTGTTAATCACCACACTCTGAACCTGACCTTTCAACCAGTATTCAATCCACATTACTGTCTGCTCATCCCACCCATACTTCATCAGATTCCCTATGAGGATCTCATTGAGGATCTTTTGGGAGACTTTGGAATATCAAGTACAAATGATTGTGTTTGAACCAATCTATAAAAACAAACCAAAATTAATTTCATTTTTTAAATGTTAATATAAAGTAATTATTTAAACCAATAGATAGGCTTTGACAGATAGTTACTAACGTGATTTGTTACATTTCTAGGTAGCTTTATAAAATATATATTCTTCATTAAATTGTAACCTACATATGCAAAATGTGGCACAGAGACCTATTGCACTGGTGAAAGATCACTTAACAAAAGTACATGTAATTGATATACTTTATACTTTATTTTTTCCTCAGAATGTAAAGGTTGGTTTGCTGGAAAATGTGAGAAAGAAAAGTGGTCTATAAAATAGTGCATATACTTTCTATAAACACAACAATATATGTTTCATGGCTGGATCACTGAAAGTATGCCAGTGAAATATGTCCCCCTCTAAAGGAAGTAATAAAGACTGAAAGGAATACTAGAGTCACATAGTCCATGCTTATGTCTCTGGACTGTATTAACTATAACTATGTGTAATAGTTAATTGTGGATTATGGTATATTTTAAGCATCAGGATAAACAATGAAAGCAGTGGCTTCTGGTAGGAAAATATTTAGAACTTACTGTTCTCGCATTTTTGCTGTCCAGGAATATGACCAAGGTATAAAGTGTTGGTTTTTTATTTTTTTATTTTGTTGTTGTTGGTTTTGTTTTTTAACAGTTGACAATATAAAAATTAAGAAATAATGGTTCTTGCTTACAATTTACCAAGTCCCTGGGGGTTGTTAATAAGTTAGGGGGAAGGATATGCTTGGTTTTACTGTTTTATCTTGTAATAAGCTGCAGAAGTTCAGTTCAGTGAAAGGGCTGCCTCTTGTACACAAATGTGGCCTGCAGTATAATTGTATTAGGATTTTGAAAAAAAACAGGTGTGCATATTGTTTCTAGAACATAAAGTAAGCTCACCCTTACTGCTATTGTATTTTTCTGTTACCTTACTTTGTGTTCAGGTCTGCTTGTGCCTGTGCATTTCTCTGAGACATAATTCAAAACCACTGAAGACTATTAATTCTGGTGAAGTTGTGAACAAGGCTTTAGTTTTCAATTGTAAGCTCTGCCAGAAGAAAATTTGATGGCTTCTTTAGAGATAGTTGCTGTGAAACCCTTGTTTTGAGAGCTTTAGTCTGTGCTTCATTTTTAATAGTATAATATAGAGACCCTTTCTTTTCAAGTGTATTGTATTGCAACTACTTTTGAGGGCTTGGGGTTTTGGGTGTGAGTTGTTTTTTTTTTTTCTTTCTATTTAAACATGAATAGGTAATATTATACTTAGACCTTTTTTTCCCTTTTAGTGTAAGGAAAAACTCTATAATAAAAAGCCATGTTTTATATAGGGCTGTAAACCAGAAACATCACATAATTAGATGATGTTTTGGCAGAAAATGAAGGTTATCTTTTTCCATCAAACATAAATTTTTATGCAAGTAGGGCGTATAATTTTTAAGTACTTTTACACTTCTCTGAGTCTTCATGCTGAAGCAAGCAAGTAATGGTTCATGATTTTAGAAATAAAACCTTAAAAAGTCACAAAGTTTAACTGTCCTGCCTTCTGCCACCTCTTCCTAACATCTACCTTCAGCCAGTCAGGTGAATTAGAACCTGTTTGGGTTCTGCACTGCTTGCTATATGGGGTCCTGATGTTTTCAGTGCTTACAGACTTCTAGTGCTGCAGAATAGGCAGTCTTTGTGCAGTAGGTGAGGGACAGTATAAATCGGACTATATTCAGAGAACCATTGTGATGGTCTCACTCCTATTCTTGAGACAGAAAATTCTGTTGTTTCTGGTTTTCAGAATATCTGAGTCATGTCAGTGTTCTTCAGTGAGATAGATGTTGAAAAGGCAACATTGTTGATAAAAAAAGTGTTATCCATCAGCAACTGTAATTTTTATCTGAGGCAGAGACTAGGTAAAAATATATGAATACAGTAATTCATAAACTGACTGTCCTGGGTGATAGATTGCAACAGGAATGCTTTGCTTCCAAAGAGTATCAGACAACACCTGTATTACATTCATGCTCATCAAACTTCTATTACATAAAAATGGTTTTTAACTTTTGTTGTTGTTCCATTTGTTTGGATTTTTTTCCTTGAAGAATATCTATTTGATTTCCACTTGTGTGCAGGCACATCAACAAGCTAAAAACAACCATTGTTTTCTCACTTATGCCTTCAAACTAATTCAGGTTTGTCTGCCTCTTTCTTCCCCTTTCTTAGAGGATGTAACTACACCTTTTGGTTTTTTTGCTTTTTTTTTTAAATGCATGTAAAATATATGTGTGTATAATATAGAGTTTATCAGTCTTATACATAGTTACAGATTTGGCTATGCTGTGACAGATATCCAAAGGATAATTTTACAGATATATGTAGAACAGTATGAAAACCATGTCTTTACTTTGGATAGAAGAAACTAAACAGTTTCTGATGATACACTTTATCTCCAACCCAAGAAAATCCCCTTGGCTCAGGAGACTGTGATAGACACTTTATTTAATGTTTAATATGTATTCAGATGTTGCAAAATGTGAAATATTACAGTGGAGTATCTGCTTAGTCTTGTGAAGTCATTCTGGTTTTATTATCCAACTGAAAAAAAAAATGTTTTGGTTCACACTGAGTAGTCAGTGTATGGTGAACTCACTCCATCTTTGAAGACATGTAGGCATCTATCATTGGTCTTGTAGTTCTGATAGTAGTGAAGAATGCAGAGACTTGGCTATGGGGTTACCTGTGAATGAATACTCGGAGACTTGGACTGGCTTCACAGATAATAGAGACAAAGCTGGTCAGGTTCCAGGCTTGCTGTGTGATGCCTCACACTTTATGAATACAATATGGCTGTATTCTAGTCCCACAGAAATGAAATTATTTGTCTGAGAACATAGAAAGAAAGTTGGAGGTCACCTTTATATTTTCAATACCATACTGTATGATAATAGGGATTAGTGTTCCTTACTGCAATTAGAGCCTGCTCTGCAGTGTACAAATGCAGTGAGAGATCTGGTCATGAAAGCTAAGGAGATGAAATAAAGACACAGAATGGCAATTTGTCTTGCACAGTTTGTTGGTTTTGGATTTAAATTAGTTCTCTGACTCCTAGATTGGTGTCCTAGCCACTATATTTCATTTTCTGGCTTGTCTTTTTTCATTGCAAATGTCTGCAATATGATACACCTTGACCCCAGTTTTTGTCTGTCCCTGGTGCTTGCACAGACTTATGTCTACGAGAGCAAGAAGTACAGAGCAATCTAAGCAGATATTTAAAGCAAAATATTTAGTGTTAAGGCTGAGTGTCCATTCTGTACATGTTTGGGAGATTTAAATAGGACTAACTCTAGTCTGGTTCCATTGACTGAATACATCTGTTAGCAGTTTTTGAGTATTAGTACCGGTCCTGAATTTCACATGTGGGTTTAATCCAGATAAATCCAGCTGCATATTACTAGATCACTCCATGAAACAAACTTAAATGGGAATTATGGTTGCTGGCCCAGAAGTCTTGTAGCAGGAGTTAGTAATCTATATAATACCAAATCTAGGCGTAGGCCTCTGTATCATGAGTACAGTGTGATGCCTAGCCACTTAAGAGATGTGCACTTAATCAGTGTACGAATATTTGATGTAACTGTTCCCAGGAACTGTTGATTTAGTCAAGAGACAAGAATATTAGCGTCTCCCTCCAAGGTGCTTTTCAAAGGGAAGTCCATATTCCAGACTTGATTGCTATATTAATAGAATGTTAGAGGTTGGAAGGGACCTACAAAGATCATCTAGTCCAACCCCCCCTTCCAGAGAAGGTACACTTAGATCAATGACAGATTGGTCTGTATTGTAAACCAGACCCTGTAAAAATGCAAGTGAACATAGAATTGGTCAGCCTCACCATGGAGAGGATTATTGTATTGTGCCTTGCCCTCACCAGAGGTTGATCCAGTGCTGTATCATCTCCCAGTTCCTAGCATCAGAAGGGACATAAGAATTATTTTTTTCCACTTGCTGTCACTTTTTTTTTTCTTTTTTTCCTGGAATATTTTTAAATGGTTACCTGTCTTACAAATGTTCCTTGCTTATTGGGATCCGGTACAAGACAGGATGGTCATGAGACTTGCATGTTTACAAAAATAAACTCTGGAAGCAAGATAAAATGTTAATTTAAATTAGCCCATCAAATAGCCAAAAAAATGGAGGGGGGGTGGGTGGAGCTCTTTAGGGCTTACATTTGCATAGTAGATCTTAGAATTTCTTAGAATTTCACTTCATGGGGATAAAGTTTTGATGTTTGAGTTGGGGAGGGTCTGTTTTATTTTTCTTCTACACAACTATATTCAAATTTCTTCTCAAATCAGGACTGAATTAGCTGGAGTTTCTCCAGTGTTCAGAGAGCTCAATAAAGCTTGGAAAATTGCCTGCTGAAAAGTGGTCAGAAGAGATTTCCAAGGGGAGTATACCCAAGTATAACTTCCTTTTCTGAGAGACTGTTTTTCCTGAAGGAATGGACTTGGTGTTTGAGACTACAAGCAAACCTAATCTGTAGATTTGTTGTTGTTTGATTGTTTTGTTTTTTTAATTATGAATAAGGAAAAATTAGAGGTCCTTTAGGACAATATTGCATACATTGTGAAACATGTCCCTGGGAAGAGAAAGGAAAAGATGTTGCAATCTGTTATCTGTAAAGTTCCTGAAAGCCAGGATGATGTAGCCCTAAAGAAAGATAGACACAGGATGTAGAAGATGTCAACAACTATCTGCAAATATTAAGAGATCAAAATATAATATACATGTAAATTATTTAATTGTAAATAATAAATAAAGCACACAGAAAAATATATAATCAAAGATTTAGATTTGTGGAAAGTAATTTGCAACTCAGTCTAGGCTGATTCCCGTTTTTTAATAGATCCTTTAAACTGTGTGAACAATGGGGACATGCTGTGGCTTTGTCAATTATTTGCTCAAAAGAACAAAGGGAGAGGCTGAAGACTTCATTCTGCAATATGTGGGACTATATATTTTTTTACTTTTTTTTTTTNCTTCCTTTCTTCTCGGCCCTTAGTTTTTCAAAAGTGCTTTTTCTTTTTCCTGACAGGTCAAGATGAGATTACTCTTCACTCTCTTCAAGACCATATTTTTCAGTTGTGTAAACAAATGGAACACAGAAACAAGTGAAACAACTGCAACTACTAAGGCTGTATGTGTGCTACGGCAGTAAACAATTTGGCCATGAAGGATACCTTGGCCTTAATTACCTCTTGGAACTAACTTGATACCTTAAAATCATTAGGTGATTAAACCATTAATGAACTTAATCTGTGCCTTCAGTTCAGCTTGACCAGTAATAATTTCATGAAGTTATTAATTACCAAGCATTACATTTCTGGACACTACCTTTCAGCCACACTGCAAAAAATGTCGGTATTAATCTAAATTACTGTAAATGTATATTACTCCTTTCTTCCTCTGCTAAGTGCAGTATAATAACTATATGCACCAGGCACACAGTATATTCTTGTTCTGTCTCATGCTTCAGCATACCGTTTTTATTTAAATATGCTACTCAACCACTGTTTCACTGTCCAGTCACTTCTTGCTGGCCTGAAAAACACAGCCTTACAAACAGATGATCATCTTTGGAAGATGTGTTCAGAGAAGTCAAGCTGCTTTTGTTTGGGGTTTTTTGCTACCTTATTGATCAACTCTTTTTCACTTTTGTTTCCTGATTGATGTCATCTTTCCAGCTGACTCCCGGCAAGCGTTAGAAACATTTCATTTCAAAAGTCAACAATATATTGGCTATAAAAAGCAAAGCTGAGAATATTCATGTTTAGTTATATCTGATTTTAGTCATTTACTTCTCCATAGTGTCTTTTGAGTTAACATCAACTATATCTATGATGACTTCAGGAAGATGACAGCATTCTCTCTAATGTTAAGACTTTGCAAGTACATGAAACTGTCCATGTTTTCCAAGTTGCTGCCCATTTCCTGGCTCCAGATGACAGTCAGCTTTGTTGCAAAATAGTTGTACTTGTGTCCAGCTGTGATTTAATTTTCTTCATGGCACTGTATGATACTGTGCTTTGGATGCATGACCAAAACAGTGTTAATAATGAACTAATGCTTTGGCTATTTCTGAACCATGCTTGCGCTGCACAGGGGCCTTCTCTGTTTCTCGCTTACCCCTCACAGTCAGTAGGCCAGTGTGGGAAGGAGTTTGGGAGGGATACAGATGGTATAGCTCGCTCAAATTGACCAGATAGGTATTTCATACCATATGAAATTATACTTGGCAATAAAAACTGGAGGTAGAGGAAGAAGAGGATATATGTGTGTGTGAGTCACTTACATGGTGGTCATTACTCAAAGGCTGTCCAAACACTGGTGTGCTTGTGGGAGTTAGTGAGTGATTTTCATTGAGTCACTTGCTGGTTTGGGGATGAGGCATCCCCTCTTACCTTCATCTGTCAAGCTAGTTTTATTTGATCCACAAGTTTCCATGATTTGTTCTTCCTGTTCTCTCCCATGTCCCACTAAGGGGGGAAAATGAATGTATAGACGTTTGTCTTCTGACCAGGATCATCCCACCACATTAGTTTATGTAGGCATAAATCATTTGCAGACCTGCAGTGAGAAGCAATATTTCTGTCCAGACACCTGTTTTGCGTGCCCATTAGCTCAAAATTAGCCATGTAACAGCAGACTGCCAATCTGATTTGCATGTATGTTTGCTTTGAAGATTTTGGCCACTGGGCTGGAAGTTCCGTCCATCAGTCTCCAGCGATAACCCATTCTTTCTGAGAAACTTTTTTATTTTATTGTTTTGCAGAGTTTATTGTGAGACTCTTGACTTCACTTTTTCATAGGTAGGAGCCTCATACCACTCAGGACACAGAATAGTCTATCTTGTGATCCTTTGTGAAATGGCCTTTTTTAAGCTTGGTAAAATGGGTGAAATACTTTTTCTATTAATCTCACTCTATCTGCCCACAGTTAATTTAGGTCAAAGCCTCAGCTGTACTATCCTTCTGCCTTTTAAGGAAACAGCCCATCCCTTAAATCAGTTTTCTCCTTATTCTAACATGGATAGTATTTTAGTTAATTTAGTTCATAAGCTTCTGCAGTTTTTTGAGAAGGCTTTCAAAGACCTTCTCACTAAAATCAACTTGTTCTTGTATGCTTAGCTACAACTGGGCCAGATTATCATCTGCTGCTAGCATCAGTTTTTTAGACATTGTCATTTCTAGAGGTGGTTTCTGTTCAGTCGTCTGACCACTCGCAGTCTCTTCACAAGATGCAGTCAGTTCGTGCAGTCTTTTGTTTTGGTAAAAGTTCTGTTAATTCTCCAGACACTTTTTCAGAGTGTCTTTTTCTCAAACCATCAAGAAAGCCTTTGGAGTGTGGGAGTGTTTATCCCCAATATCTTTACTATTTTGAGTGTCTTTGTTAATCTCTGCTGTAATACTAGAAAACTTGGGGTGTTTCTTTGTGGTTCGGTTTGTTGGGGTTTTTTTCTGATTTTTTTTGGATTTTTTGAGGCTGTTCTTTCTGTGTCTTACCCACTTTCCCCAGTGTCTATGGTACACTTACATGATAGTATACGGCTTCCTGATAGCATCTGTTTGCTGTTGCTCTTTTGCTTTAACTTTGGATGGATGGAGACTGGATGTGATATCTAGGGCTTCTTTCATAAGATCCTGGTGCACCACAGATGACTGACCTTTAGAATTTATTCTTGGGCCAAATCCCACAGCATTTTATTTCCATGTTCTTCTAAGCCTATTGCTGTCTCCACATTTTATCTTCATAGTTCATGTTTCTCACAGAGCTTATAGGGGGGAAATGGTGTATATGTTAATATTGTGGTATTCCTTGCTGCTGCTTCTCCTGTTTCATGGTAAAGGAAATTCTGATCTTGAATATATCTTTCAGCACAGTGCAAGTCAATTTCTTGCTCAGCCTGCGCTGGAGATGCATATTGCATACACCTACACTTCTCAAGTTTTCACAAATCTGTAGCAGTCATTAGCCTGCTTAATTTCTTGCTCGTGGTTCTTTCCTTTTGGAGGTGGGTTTAATCAGTGTGACCTACTTCATTTGGAGTTGCAGTGTCTGACTCCTGAGCAAATGCTGGTGCTGTTCAGCTACTTTTTAGTTCTTAGGATTAATCCCTTCCCTCACAACCAGTTGGTGAGGCTCATGGGTTGGCTTTTAAAGTATATTGCATTTGTAATTGAGCTGGTTACACTGGAAAACTTGGCACTCTTCTGGCCCTGTTGCTTGAGCTTGTGCCACCATATCTGTCAGGTACAATGTCACCGAGGAATGTGAGCCTTGTCCAACCAATGCCCTTCTGAGCATTTTGTTGTCTGTATGACCTTGCAATAGCACCCTGCTATGCTTCTGTGTTTTGTATGGAGTTTTCCAGAGACATCTCTCTCTAACATGCTATCTGTATTGGGCACCGGCTTTCTGAGGACATCTTTGGAGGTCGTCATGATCAAGGAAGTCTAACAGATGTAGGTAGGTCACCATTATATATTGTAATCCTGAGATCACACCAAGTCCTGAAGATCTCCTTGAGTGCTGCTCCATTTCATAGAATTACAGGATGCTGTGGGTTCAAAAGGACCTTTAGAGGTAATCTAGTTCAACCCCCCTGCAGTGAGCAGGAACATCTTTAATTAGATCAGGTTGCTCAGAGCCCTGTCCAACTTCACCTTGATTGTTATCCCTTGTCCTGTCATGACAGGTCCTATTAAAAAAGACTGTCCCCATTTTTCTTATAGGCCCTCTTTAAACACTGAAAGGCTGCGATAAAGTCTCCACAGAGCCTTCTTTTCTCCAGGCTGAACAAAACTCTCAGCCTTTCTTCATAGGAGAGATTTTTCCTTTGATCATTTTTTATGTCCCTCTTCTGGATGGACTCCAAGAGGTTCATGTTCTTCCTGTGCTGAGGACTCCAAAGATGGACACAGCACTCCAGATGAGGCCTCACCAGAGCAGAGTAGAGGGGCAAAATCACCTCCCTTGACCTGCTGGCCATGCTTTTGATGCAACCCAGGAGAATATGGTTGGCCTTCTGGGCTGTGAGAACACATTGCTGGCTCATGTCTGATACTTCATCCACCAGTATCCTCAAGTCCCTCTCTGCAGGGCTGCTCGCAATCCTCCCCTCCCCCAGCCTGTATTGATTCTGGGAGTTGCCCAGACCCAGGACCAGGATCTTGCACTTGGCCTTGTTNTCTTTAAACACTGAAAGGCTGCGATAAAGTCTCCACAGAGCCTTCTTTTCTCCAGGCTGAACAAAACTCTCAGCCTTTCTTCATAGGAGAGATTTTTCCTTTGATCATTTTTTATGTCCCTCTTCTGGATGGACTCCAAGAGGTTCATGTTCTTCCTGTGCTGAGGACTCCAAAGATGGACACAGCACTCCAGATGAGGCCTCACCAGAGCAGAGTAGAGGGGCAAAATCACCTCCCTTGACCTGCTGGCCATGCTTTTGATGCAACCCAGGAGGATATGGTTGGCCTTCTGGGCTGTGAGAACACATTGCTGGCTCATGTCTGATACTTCATCCACCAGTATCCTCAAGTCCCTCTCTGCAGGGCTGCTCGCAATCCTCCCCTCCCCCAGCCTGTATTGATTCTGGGAGTTGCCCAGACCCAGGACCAGGATCTTGCACTTGGCCTTGTTGAACCTCATGAGGTTCACACAGGCCCACTTCTCAAGTTTGTCTAGACCCTCTGGATGTCACCCAACCCTTAGGCATGTCAGCTGCACAACTCAGCTTGCTACTGTCTACAAACTTGCGGAGGGCATGCTCGACTCCACTGTCTGTGGCATTTCTCTACTTGTGTCTGAAACTATTCTTAACTCGGTGGCAGCAGTTTTCATCTTCCTGCCATTTCTTTTCTCTTCTATCCAAGCTTGAGACTGGTGTTAGGAAAACTACTACAGCAGCATTAAATGCCTTTTATAATCTAAGAAAATTATATTAGGTGTAAAGTTCCATGGAAACAAAATGGAATTATATTTACACAGCTAATGTTGTTAGGTAAGAGGCCAAACACTAATGTATGCATAATAATTCGCTGGTTTTAAAATTGGCTATTTTTCAGTGTAAACATTACAAAAGCTTTTTGTATAAAAGTCTTTTTCAAGTGCTCAATAACATATACTGTGATCATCCTTGCTTAGCTTAATGAAGTTAATTCAAGTGGTTGGTATAAGATAGTGACAAACTCCTGCGGTTTATATTGATTCTGTGGCTGGCGAATGGGGCCCGAGCAATGCTGCACCTCCCCCTCGTGGTGACAGGGAGAGGAAGGGAGAGTTCCTGGCAGGCGGCACCTTGAAAGCAACGCAGAAATGAGAGATGCACTGATTTACACCGAGTCTGATGTGTTTTCTTCATATTTTGAATATGGGCAAGTATTTCTTTAGGAGTGAAAGTTGCTGGGGGAAATACTATTCTGTTAACCGTGTTTCTTGGTGACAGAAACAGTTTGCTTGCTGCTGAGGTATTATTCCTATAGCAGTTTCAATATCTAAATGCTGTTGTCCCATTTTCACCAATATATATGAAAAGAGTTTCTTTTTCTTTTTTCTTTTTCTTTTCCTTTTTCCTTTTTCCTTTTTCCTTTTTCCTTTTTATCTAAAGAGTTTAGGATCATATTCTTTTTTTTTGGCTTTTTTAGAAACATCTCTTGAATGACTTTGTGATGGAAGGATGCTTGGCATAAGTATCTGTAAATCTGAGAAATAGCAATCTGTGATTAGTGCTCCAAAGATGATAGACTAAACCCTAAACTTCTTTCAACTCCTTAAACATCTGCTTCTTGCTTTAGAATGTGATTACAGTTGTATGCTAATTTCAGTTGCTAGATCAAGAAATGCTGTGCTGGCCTGAGTCATTGGCTGCAGCATGTGTAGAAACAGTGTCATCATCTGTCAGTGTTGATGATAGGAGGTGGAAGTTGCCCACCCTCTCTCTGAAACTCTGCAGCACACTGCTTTGCCTCTTCTCCCCCCAGCCATCTCCCCAGGGTGCTGAAGAGGCTCTTGTCGGCCACTTGTCTGTTCCAGGTGGAGGAGTGGTGGGAGACATAGGCTCTGTGCAGCAATTTTGGGGCCTGTGGAGAGAGAGGGTCCCTTAGCTGTATTTTCCTTTATGAGGTTGTTCAGGCAAGGATTCATGTGCACACGAGAAAGAAACATAGAAATGTCTGGGTTGGAAGGGACCTCTAGAAGTCATCTAGTCTAACCCCCCTGCTGAAAGCAGGGACATCCTCAACTAGAGCAGGTTGCTCAGAGCTTTGTCAAGCCCCACCTTGAATGTGTCCAGGGATGGGGCTTCAACCACCTCCCTGGGTAACTTGTTCCAGTGCTCCACCATTCAGGTACTGGAAGGTGGCTATTAGGTTTCCCTGGAG
>VWZY01007975.1:1757523-1795960 GCA_013399075.1 Chloroceryle aenea
ATTCTGTTGTAGAAAACCACTAGGTTTGTCAGGCAGGATTTCCCCTTAGTGTAGTGGGAGATGGGTTCAGATCCATTTTGAAGTTATTAGCTGGCTGTGCTGTTTGGGCAACATAGAAGCCGAGGTCTCTGCTCAGCTTGAGGTGGGGTGGTCCAGTGTGACCCTCTCAATACAGTGGTTGGCAGGAACAGAAAATCTAGTTATTGTTTCATGGCCCTTGGATATTGTTTCCTTAGATGCTGGATCAGTGTACCAGAGCAAAATAGAAAGAATTGTTTCCAGGCAGCTGGACTCTGGGAGGCAGCACTCAGATATTTTTTCAGCTGCATCTAATAGATAAGAAGGGTTTTCTCTCTTTTTCTCTCCCTCTCTCTTTTTCTCTCCCTCCCTCACCTCCCCCCTCTCATTTTCTTTCTTTCATTTCTTGAAAATATTTTTAATCTGATAATATATCTTTTGCAATGATTCTTACTTTTAACCTACACTTTCAGCTCTTCACAAAATAATGGAAAAGTGTTTCTTTGAAACTTGTAAGCAAAGTTTGGTTTTGATAGCAGTGAAACCCCATCATCTTCTGTGTATATATACTGCCTGCTTAAATACCAGACACCTGATGTGGACAGGGTCATGCTCCAGTCATCATCTGTGAGCTGGCATGTTAGTTTAGGAATGTGTGATGCATGCAGTCTTTACAAGAGAGCTAAACATTTTAGGGCCATGATTCACCCTTTTAAGGCTCTGATCAGCACTAGCCACTTATAAGTAGCCTCTGCTGTTCTATAGACACTGTACCAGTTTCATAACATCTGGATGTATTTACACTGATTTGAAATTTATATTCCTTCTAGTATAAGGTCCATCCTAATCTCTACAAGCAGAATTTTCCCTAAAAGTTTTCTTTCCTGCAAGGCAAGAAAAACTTCCTAAGCCTTTATATTTTGCCTTAGAATATAATTTGAAGTTTTTGAGGCTGAGCTTTTATATTTGTCCTCTTAAAGAAAGTATTTGTGCTTGGATTTTAAGCTACATGGGTATCTTAAGATCTTGATAAGTCTTATTGTCTTCTGGTTTACTGCTTTCCCATTCCTGATGAAATGTATTATCTGTAACTTGAGAAAAATATGTGCTGCTACTATTCTGTCTAGACCTCAAGTATCATGATGGTTTTAGACATTTTCAGAAAGTGAAGATTTTGGAGAAGGAATAGGAAAAAAATATTTATTTTGTGAAATATTAAATTATTTTAAATTTCAAAGTATTTAATTGATGAATTTCCTATTTTCTCTGTGTTTGAGGTTTAGTATCTGTTTTGGTTTGCTGACTTTTAGAATTCCTGAAGCTATATGTAACCTAGTCTATCTCAATACTGTGAAGTCAAGTAAGGTTGCGTGCTTTTGTCTTTAGAGTCATTAGAGTTGTGATTTATTTTTAACTACATATAGCAAACTGTGCTTAGATATTTTCATTATTTTATTGCAACCAGTGGAGAGAGATGGTGCTTCATAATTAACAGTAATGCATTTAAATTTATTTTGTTTAATGGAAAATTGAAATATTTTGTTTTTCTATCCTGTCTTCAGACTGCAATCAAATGCCAAAATAAAATAAATTATTCAAGGGCAAAAAATCAGTTCTTTGATCAATTGCTTTATGTTTGGTATGTCTTAATA
Source organism: Chloroceryle aenea (assembly GCA_013399075.1). Lineage (NCBI taxonomy): Eukaryota > Metazoa > Chordata > Aves > Coraciiformes > Cerylidae > Chloroceryle > Chloroceryle aenea. The sequence goes on from VWZY01007975.1 coordinate 1,759,194, forward strand.
CAACTGTTCAACTGTTGCAGATCAAGGGGTCTAGTGTGAAGGTTTATGTGCTGCAAAGAACACGCATGTGTGAAATAGGGTAGATCTGATAACGCAGGTTAGTTTCATCACTAAAATAGATTACTTTTGACCTGTCTTCAGTTTTACAGCCTTATTGTGTTTCTTGGTCATTTAGAGCATTCAAGGACTTCCTTATGTCACTGCTTAAGGAAAACTGTCTAAATGATTATTTAAACTATGTAGCCTCTCGCTATATTTTTACAGGTGCCTAAAGAAATTCCTTTGAGGACTTTATGTTTGAAATAGCCTCTGAAGCATGGGGCTCCCAATGTCAGTTAACATGCTGAGAGGGGTAAAGCCTGGCAATATATACCTATCCCTGTATGAGCGGGTTGTAAGCCTTGAGCAAGGATTACTTTAAGGGTTTTAACTCAAACCTGGGAGGAAGATGGTTTCTTCTTAAGAAGAGGAAAAATATTAGACTTGTTTGGAAAATTTACACTCCCTTTGCCTGTGGATCCTTAAAGAATTGAAGGGGGAAAGAAAAAATTTAAAAGAATTTAATATTTAAGGCTTGTGTAGGTATAAAAGTGGAAGTTCACATGTAAACTATTGCTGTTACAGCAGTACACAATTCCTTCCCTTACTGGATGAAAGTTAGAGCTCAGAGGGTTGTGATTAGTGGCACAATCTAGTTGGAGGCCTGTAACAATCGGTGTTCCCCAGGGTCCAGTCCTGTTCAATATATTCCATCAGTGACCTTGATGAAGGGATATAGTGTACCCTCAACAAGTTTGCTGGGGGAGTGGCTGACACACCAGAAGGCTGTGCTGCCATTAAGAGAGACCTGGACAGACTGGGGAGTTGGGCTGAGAGAAACTTTATGAAATTCAACAGGGGCAAGTGTGGGGTACTGCACTCAGGGAGAAATAACCCCATGTATCAGTACAGGTTAGAAGCTTACCTGCTGAAAAGTAGCTCCGTGGGAAAAGGCCTGGAATTTCTGATGGACAACAAGGTGAATATGAGCCAGCAGTGTGCCCTTGTGGCCAAAGAGGCCAATAGCATTCTGGAATGCATTAAGAAGAATGTGGCTAGCAGGTAGAGGGAGGTTCTCCTCCCCCTCTACTTTGCCCTGGTGAGGTTATATCTGGAGTACTGTGTCCAGCTCTGGGGTCCCTGGTTCAAGAAGAACAGGGAAGTGCTGGCAAGGGTACAGTAAATGTCTATAAAGATGATTAGGGGACTAGAACAGCTCTCTTATAATGAAAGGCTGAAGGAGTTGGGTCTTTTCAGTCTAGAGAAAAGAAGACTTGGGGAGGATCATATCAAAGCTTATAAATACTTAAAGCATGGATGTCAGGACAGGACCAGTCTTTGTTCAGTGGTGCCCAGTGACAGGACAAGAAATAACGGACACAAACTGGAACACAGGAAGGTTCCTCTGAAGATGAGGAAAACCTTCTTTACTCCAGAGCACTGGAACAAGCTGCCCAGAGAGGTGGCAGAGTCTTCTTTGAAGACTCTAAGGATGTAATTCTCCCCCTGCACTCGGCACTGGTGGGNATCTCAGAGGTCTTTACCAGACTCAATAATGATGTGATTCTGTGACACTCAAAACTCTCCTGGATATCTTCCTGTGTGACCACCTCTAGGTGAACCTGCCTTGTCAGGGGGGTTGGACTAGATGATCTCCAGAGATCCCTTTCATTCCCTACCATCTGTAATTGTGACACTTGGTTTTATCTGTGTATGTGTTGGAAAGAGTTTAAAGTAAATGGAAAAAGGTGTCCTTTTGTAGCAAGAGTGCTAATGCGAAAGTAAATCAGTTAACTTGAATGTTTATATTATTTCTGCCTTTATAGTTGTATTGCTATTGCTTGTTGTATATAGAAATGTCTTGTAGTTGAATTTAGGACAATATTTGCACTTGAATTTGGGAGGAGTGTGTTTTAAATATGAGAAAACTGTGCCATAATACATTTGGAAATTTGTATGCTTTCAATTAATTCTCTATTGTTCAGTATAAAATGGAAGTACGGGGGCTTCACTGACTGGAAGGCAGAGTTTAAAATTGTTTCCATGGGTGCATAAGGTCATGTCACTCTGTTCCGTACATGCTATGTGTAGAAACATACAGAGGGAGGACTTGGCTGAATGTTATCATGATCTTTTGTGAACATAAGGGTTTCAGAAATTTCAGGAATTGCAGGAAAGGTTTGAAGAGACTAGCAAGATGGCTGAATGCATTCTGAAGGAAAAAAATTTTTTCTAGAAAGAGCAAGTCCTCTGTAGCCTGATTCATTGCAATTTGTTTCACAGAATCGTCTGTTATGTCTCAGCAATATTACAAGCTGGTCTTCTCTGATGGGAATCCTAGCAGACTAATACGGCTGTATGAGTTCTTTACTGTTACTGCCAACATTCTAGTGTGGCACTGAGCACCTCCTAGTGCATATCCTGCTCCCTCCATGCTGATGAAACCACTCAAGGTGGTCTGTAGAGAGACAGCTTTCTGGTCAAACAGGGAAAACAGTGCTTTGTATTGATTTTCTTTATCTGGTAAGCTACTTTGTATAGTGCTGTCCATTTTCTTCCTGAGATTTTGTCTTGGATTTGTAGAATGTGTTTTGCCTAAGTTTTCCTTCCTACCTTCTTAATCACTCTTAATGCCTCTTTCCACTCTATCTCACTATGTTTCTTAGGGATTGTGCATTTCTTTTATCTACATCATATAATCTCACCTGGAAATGCAAATCAAATTTATCTTTTTCAGGGTGTCTTGCAAATGACCTTCTTTATTCCAGCCCTTTCTTCTTCAGACGGAACTAAAAAGAGCTTTTTGTGCCTATTCAGCTAGACATGAACAGCTCATTATGGCTAAACCTGACCTCCTGTAGACTCCCCTCCAGCTGCTTCCTTGTCACATTGGAAAACAACCTAATCTTGCTATGATGTCCATAACATGTATGTCATTTATTAATTTGTTCTTTCTCTAAGGTCAGGAACAAGATAGTGTTGTTGATGATCAAATCTAATTTCTGTCTGTAACTTCTTAAGTTGATTAGTGTTTCAAAAAGCAATCAAAACTTCTATTCATCTGCTCTTCACCTCTTAAATAACATTTGCCAGTTATTCCAGCATCCTTTTCCATGCTTTCATCAGGTCAGTCCTGTACTTTTATACCTATCTGAACAAATTCAGTGACAATCGGTATTGTATTCTGTCGCAAAGAGAAGAAAACTATGTCAATCTCTTTCCCTCCCTTGCACGGAGCATGATGTTAACTTTTCTAGACCTTTATAAAGTCTCAGTCATTGTAGAAGCATCACTTCAACCTCTTTCATCCATTCATTAAAATTTCAGCCTCAGCCTTGTGCCCTCTTAGTATCATAATATGCTTTCTCCTTAATGGCATTTCCAAGGTAGTCTCTGTAGCTTCCTGATGACCCTTCTTTTAAAATTCCTCCACTGTAATACTCAAAAGCTTGGAAATGGTCAGGTTGCAGGGATATTACTGTAAGTACCTATCCAGCTAGGCAGTATTGTCTGATTTGTCTCCTTCTGCCTCCTTTGTCTTCTCTTACTATGTTCTTTGATGGCAAGGTCTGTGGAGTTAGGGCTGTCGTTGTTGTGGGTTTGTTTTGTGGGTTTGTTTTGTTTTTGTTTGCTTTCGTATCTCACCCTGCACAGCAGCATCCTAGGTTGTACTGAGAACATTGTTAGTTATAGTATTAACTAAGTAATCAATCATAGTTACAGCGTTGCAGAGAGATTTTCTGTGTTGTATATTCTTGAGAGGGGTGGGAGTAGAACCATCTAAGTGTCAGTTGATCATTTCATCCCCTTGGAACTTAACACCTTCACTAGGAAAAAAGTGTCTTAAAAAAGGGCCAACAAAGAGCAATCACATTGCAAATAAAAGATACTCTTAGCTAATCTGAAAGGGCATTTGGCTGCCTCACAAAAACACTGTGTATTTTGGCAAAGTTAGGAGCTTTGGCTTAGGAAGATCCATGTTTGGAATAACAGGGTGTGTGGCAAGTCAAAATTCAGGTATCTTGGCAGACATGTATACATAATCTGGCATGATGCCTTTCTGCACTGTGCCTAGCTGTAGCAAGTGCTGAAGTCCCTTGTGAACAATATATGAATCTCATTTTGGAAAAAAAAAGAGGAGGAGGAGGGAAGAGGGAGCCAGGATTTATTTTAACATTTAGTGGATATAAAAAACAAGTATCAAGAAGCAAAACATTTCCGTGAAGCATTCGCTGTGAAAATTCTGCAACTTCTTGTTGCAAACGTCTTTATCGCTTGGATTGGCTGATTTCCAGAGCATCAAGGCTAGGAATTGAGGGACTGAAATATAATCAGTGGTGATACATTTTAACCACATAAAACATTCTCTGCTTCCGAAGCCTCTGTGTCTCTAGTAGGCAGTGCAACAGCAACAGCTCCTTGCTGCTGGACTCCAAAGACAGGGAAAATATTGGATCAGAATGGTAAGAAGCTCTTTACTTTTCAACAGATCTTGATGATTACTTTAAAAATAAAATGTAAAAGCTGATGATTAAATTAATAGGGATCAGTATTTGAACCAAAAATACAGTGTGTAAGATACAGTGGCATTATCAGTGTTTTGCTGGAAGAGATCAGCAAAGCAACTTGGTGACAAATATCTTTGGCACTGAACATGTTGTGCAGCTTATATAAAATCTTTTAAAATTGGGAAATGCTGCTGACTAGAATTTGATGTAAGATGTAAGTCTGTTTACTGGTTTTATTGCAGAAGGACAGCAGCATGGGCTTTTAAAATAATTTTGCATTAATAACCACCGACACAGACTTTATACATATACATAAACTTATGCTGATCACTGTATGTTTATATGTTTTCTTTTGGAGTTTTGGGTTTGTTTTATAGAACAAAGCAGAGACACTTAGCACATACCTTTGGACTTTTAGGGAACTATGAAGTTTTTATTTTCCTTGATTTTCAATCTATGAAGACTTACTAGTCACAGCGTGTTTCTCTAGTGTAATTGCTTTGTGGGGAAAATGACAAAAGAAAACTTTTTAGGATAGTGATTTTATTCTTTGTAATGATTCAAATATTCTGATCTAAATATCGTAACACTGGAAGTATAATGTAAAATCTGTAAATCTAAAATCAGAAATTATTGTAAATTAGTACCAATTCTATTAGCAGTTTAAACAATATCTGAAAATACAATAAAAATATTCTTATTAGCAGTTTTCTAGGTATTAAAGAATTGGAGGGAGGAATGCAAATCTTGGGAGTGTTTACTGCCAAGACTCATTGTCAAGACTGGGTTTGTTGCATATTTCAATTAAAAAAAACCCCACAATCTCCTGTGTGGGAACTCAGCCATTCATTATAAGTGCATACTAAGTCCAAGAATACATTGATTATGAAATTACAGTACATCAGGGCAAAAGGAAAACAAATTACTGAATAAGTCTGAAGAGTACTGAAATATGCTTACTTGACAGCCCAGCTGATGTGTGGGAAATTAATCTCTTTGTGATTCAAATGGAAGAGGAGATTTTTAAAAGAGCAACTATGGGAGTCTGAAAAGTGTACAGCAGATGTGAAACTGTCTGATTTGGTATTTTTTAATCTTTCTTGTATATTTGTTGTTGCTCAGCAGCATAGGAATTAGAATGCAAGAACTAAAACTATCACTGAATGCTTTCTGATCTTTTCCTTTTCTAAGTGGTTTCACTGTGTGGCAAGAAAGAAAATACCGAAGTACAGGAGATAGTAAATCATGTTATCCTGGCCTATATATTTCAGGTTATGACTGTAAACACACTTAGTCTTAAAATTTTATATTTTCCTTCTCAATATGCAGCAAAGATGATAAAAATCAATAATTGAACAGCAACCAGGCTGTAAGCATCCTGTAGAGATATTTAGTATGAATCTAAGCATGGTGGGTATTATGACTATGTTAATATTATTACTATTACTGTTTTCTTTATAAAAATACTCAGTGTTGAGTATCTCTTAAATACTGCTGTGGTACTAAAGAGACTTCAATATATTGTTTCATGTGAGTAAAGAATGTGCTCATAGTTAGTATTATCTTCTATATGAATTTTGGTGCGGGAAAACCTGGGAAACAGGAAATCTGGCTGCTTTTCCCTATTGTAAACACAAATTTAACTGTTGTTATTAATAAAAGGGGTTATATATATTTCCAGGTGTGTGATTCCTTAGTTCCTATGTAGGTCAAATACAGATATGCTTCAGTAACCACAAATTAAAGAAAACATTTCTTTCTAGAAACATAGCATTCATATACTGCCACATATTTGCACTTGATAAAGTTTAAGCCAAAATACACTTGCATTGTGTCCTGCCTGACATGGATTAGTTGTGTGAGTAGTGCAGGGAGTTCAAAAGGGGTCTATTTCTTTCAATCTGGATCACTTGGGCATGTGTCTTCCATATGTTGTTGAAGAGAAGACAGGAGAAAAAAAAAACAACACTCCCCACCACCAAAGATGAACCCAATGAACCTACAGTAGTAATCACCTATGTAATAAATGGCACAGCCACTCTAAAAAGAACAGTTTCTTTCTTACAATTTTAACATTATATGATTTCTTTCAGAATGTAAATACTAAATGGTCTTATAGGGGTCAGAATTTCAAGCTTTCGTTTCCAATTTAATTATTCAGAGTCATTTTTTCTACTAAGTCTAACAAACAAAAGTAAAATTATGAATAATAATTATGAATAATGTACCAGCTTTACTTGAAAAATTGAGAAGTTGTGAACATGACTGTTGTAGTGCTAAATTCTAATACAGTATCATCTAGGATTAATGCAAGAGATGCTGGGTATGGCAAAGGTTGTTTTGAAGTGTCTTTCTGGTGCAAAATTAAAAGAAAAAAACAAACCTACTCAACAATTGGATGCATGATTCATCCAAATGAATTTAGGTTAAATACTTTTTGTTTTAATCCCAGTGATTAAATAGAAGTCTGATAATCTATCTGAAAATGTAATCTCACATTTAGAGAGATATACTATAAATACGTAATCTGTGTAGTTTATTTGTAGTATAAAGCATGTTTAGGGAAAGGAAAGATAGCTTTGTATCTGCTATGAAGTTGATTAAAGATGTTGTCAGGTTTTAATGCTGCTTGGTTTTTGTTTGTTTTGTCAGGTTTTTTTTTTTCCTTTGTTCTGCCAATTTTTTGGCAAAAAAATAGTTTTGTCACAAGTAATCATGCTGCCTCTCATAATGCTACTGCTAAGAAAGTTTTAAAGGATTTAGTCAGAAGAAAGCTGCAGTACAGCTTTGGTGAAATCTTAGGTTTCTATGTGTCTTTAGTACTAACTTGACAGCTTTGAGTAACTTTTGGCACAGTTCAGTTCAGGTGCTGTGTCATAGTTGTGCAACAGGCTTGTTTACCACCTCAGTAAGTCTGTGAACCATTCTGGAGTGAAATATGCACTTGCATGCTCCATAAATATTGTTTGTGAAGGACAGAGATAACCATTTTGACCATTGAAACATAATGCTGAAATGTCTCCAGGTATTTATTAGAGTTTATTCATAATGAAATAAGCTTGTGTTTTGAAATCTCCACATTCGTGTTTATGGAGCCAGAATACTTCCAGTGAACAAACCATGAAACCAAGCAAGGTTACTACAAGGATTCCTAAACTGGAATAGATTTTTGGTGGTGAAGGATTTTTTTTTTTATTAAGCCATTTTCTTTTTGACTCATTATCATTGTACTCTTTAGATCAGGTTTTGCTCTCTGAAACACATCTTTTAAAATATGCAATTGCACTGGCCATATAACTAAAAATTAGTTGCTTTCAGGAAGTTATAAATTATTTGCTGTGGTTTGCATGATGTATTAGCATGTCTGCTGCATCTGTATTCAAGTCAGGGTTTTATTCCTTCATCCATGTGATATACAAAAAAAACTATTTAGAAAGAGATGCTTTAGCATTAGTCTGTCTTGGCTCTTCACTTGTCATGTCATCAAAAATGAAGGTTAGGGAAAATGAAGGCAGGGGAAAAGGTCAGTCTGATCTCTGTGTGGTGTAATTGATGGGAGCAACTTTCTGAGATATAGAGCTGAAGTGAGAAGGTGGCTGGATAATATATTTGGGTTTGCATCTGGTTAATGTTTGTATTGAAGCATTTACAATGTCTTGAAATATTGGGACAAAATTCTGTTGCCCATGAATATTATGACTCTCACAACAATGCAATGTTTTGCCACACCTGATTGTTCTTATTCTTCATGACCATGTTGAAAATAATGACAACAACAAAGGTTGAGACTTACTGTGTGCCTTAAAAAAAAAAAGGAAAGAAAAAAAAATAAAAAGAAAAAAAAAGGGTTTGGAGAAGACAAAAAGCATACTGACAACTTTATACCCTCTTGATAGTGTGCAGATGTAACAAAAGCCAGTTATGGAGTTGAGCCCTGAAGGATATTTTTCCAGTGCTTGTATATGGAGTGTGCTCCAGTCAGAACTGGAGCAGTGTGATATTTGGTGGTGGGAGACACAATGCACAGTTTGGCCTGATTTCCAGGCTCATTCCACTACACAGAGTGCTGGTGGGAAGCTACCTCACCTAAGGGAATTCTCTAGATCTTGCATTTGAGTTTTCAGTCTAACATAAATCTACTGTTAAGAATATTTTATTTAATCATGTTTTCTGGGGATACAGCTGTATAACCAGTCTTATTGTATCTTATAATGAAGTGGACAACCTGGAGGGGAATGCCATCTACTCCTTTGGAACTGTGCCAAAGGCTCCACTTCCTCTCTGCTCACCAAAACACACCTCAGCTATATGATTAAAGCTTTTTGTTCCATGAAGAACTTGGAAGGAGACTCACAGCAGAAGTTCGGCAACCTTTGGTGTAGATCTTTGTTCAGCTGAAGAGGGCAGATAAATCCTGTGTTGAAGCCCACAGCACTTCTACCTCCATTGCCATAGGATGGCTGTCTTAGCTGTAACTTTAACTCAGTGCTGAACTTTTGGTAGGTCAGTGATGTTCTGAGACCAAGTGTTACAGTTTCCTCTCCTCTTATGTAATGGGATGTCGCTTTCATCACATGACTATTATGCTATAATTCCCCCTGTCACAGGATAGGAGGTGGTGCGTGTGTGTTAGGCTGCTAGGCTAGAGACTGTAAAGATGTTCCTTCTATGAATGGACATACACATACAGACTAACAGGGAGAACTCCATTTTGGACATGTAATAGGTATTCATTTGGTCACATGATAACTAAGACTGGAGATTCATTTGAGAAAAATGGCAAGAAGGAAGATGCTTTAGGACTGTACCTCTGATTTATTTTTTTCTCTGTTGGTACTTTGAACAGTTTTTGTTCTGGTCTTTGCCATTCAGAAAGGAAAAATCTGTGTAATGTGGTAGATTTTATCAACATTAGTTCTGAAGAGAAAGTGTTGGAAGAATATATACTTGATTTGGCCCAAACCCTGTCTGAGCCATTGGGTGCTGAGTAAACAGAGCTACTGCTCTGGACGTTTGACTCATTTGGTTAAGAATGAAAGATTCTGATTCTCTGTTGGCTGAAACTGACAAAATTTGTCAGAAAAAGAAATGTTGTTTTTTTTTTTTTTTTCCCCATTGGAGAAATAGAAAGGACTAATTTAAGAGAGTGCTGAAAAAAAAAACACGTCAAAAAGGTCCTGCAAATCAACTAAACTCTGTTAGGTTCTTTCTAACTCTACTAAACTTGTTCCATGCACTACTATTAATTTTCTGATTTTTCTCTTTGTAGGATTGTGAAAAGTGATAGACATGTTAGAAACCTCTTTTTTTCCTACTCTTCATTTCACTATTACAGAGAATTGTTTACAAAAGCAGCACTTAAATATAAAAATTCTTCCACTACGACACAGGTAGAGAGAAAATTGGTTTATTTGCACATGCAACGCATGAGAACAATGAGTCTTATGTGAGGGATGAATACAACATAAAAGGAATGCTATAGGCAATATATGAAGGTTTCTACTAGCATTTGTTTGCTGCAGAGGTCATCACAAAGTGATGCTTGTAGCTAACTGCTTCCTCTTTATGCACTCGGGCTGACTGTGGACTGTATTTCCTCTGTGCCTATGTGCTGGTGTGGTCCTGTAGCCAGTGAGTGATGGGGATTTCCTTCAACTCTGGCTGCACCTCATGTATACATTCTGGTTCAAGATCACTCTTGTATTTATGATCCAAAGCTAAGTGCTTAATCTGGGTTTTTAGGAAGTGTAAGAAGAGCTTGAAAGATTCAGTCTTGAAAGATCCTTTTGTATTGGTGATCCTGGTGGATTTAGTGGGTTTGGAGTTGACAGGTAATTGTATTGCTAGGTTCCAAGAAAGGAGGAAATCATAACTTGGGGTTAAAAATGTGGTGGAATTAAAAAAAAAAACAAAAACCAAAAACCAAAACCAAACCAAACAAAACAAAACAACCAAACTCAACCAACCAAACTAGGAAACTCTTATTATGGATGTCATTTTGGATGGATTTGAGAACAGTGGATGACAGGAGTTTGTTCCTCTGCTGCTGGCAATAGCAGTATTTGTAGTGTGTACCACTGCACAAAAACATTGTTTGTTCTTTTCTTTTGAAGAAAGAACCCAGCAAAACACTTCCACAGGTTTAATATTTATAATTTTTGCCAAATATGTATTTGGGTGTTTTACGTCATACAGGGAGCAGTATTGCAATCTAACATGACACGTGCTTGTATAGTTAAGTGCTTAGAAAAAAGAAACAAATATAAGTTTGAATAAACATGAATCTTTCTACTGTATCAATTTCAGAATTCCTTGAAGTCACAGCAAATGCAGAAAATCTGACTGATGAAATCAGTTTTGATGCCATGCATCATAAGAAAGAACATGCAATTTTTTAACTCTTATAGAAGGAAGTTTAATATCCAATACTTCAATAGATGTATGACTTTGTGTTGCATTAATGTCTATGGTTGGTTCTGGTTTGTTAACATACCACAAGTCCTCAAAATGCAATACCTCTTTCATAAATTTCCTAGTGAATTTGTTTCACTGCTGATCAGAGTCCCTTTTTAGTAAAAGGAAATATAAGAATGTTTGTAGAAGAATCTGAAGGATGCATAAAGGCTAAAGGGCTGCTAATTAATTTTGATGTAAAATGACCTTAGTAGTCTTACCAGTTGTCATAGCCTTATGGATTCTGTAGTGCAAGCTTAGGGAAATAATGTGTTTGCTGTCAGTCATTTTAATGGCCCAAAAGTAGTGAAATATTCACCCTGATATGTGTCAGTGGAGGTGGGGAGGCCCATATAATACATGCTTGCAGTCAGTGATGGAGAGGGAATAGAAGAATTTTTCATAAACAATATAATTAAATGCATTTATGTAAAGGATACCTGCAAGATGCTGCTTGAGGAAGTACTTTATAGAAATAGATAATTATAGGGGGGGAAAAAGTACTTCTCTGGAATGATAGTAAGTGTTATTAATTTACCAGTGGTGTACAGATTTTTTCAAGTAGTTTGTTTTTTATTCGTAACACAGTATTTCTTCTAATAATCTTGTGTCTTCAAAAAGGAATTTTAGATCAAAATTCGTATTGCCTATATTACACTGGAATTTTAATACAGAACTATGTGGTTCACACCCATCTTTCTTTAAAGATGTCCAGAAGAGGTGATGAGAGAATTCACCTGCTGCTAAACACTATCCTACCTAGAAAGTAATTCAGAAGTGACTCAGACATTAGAAATGAAAACAGAGTCAGTTGCTGAGGGGTAAATCTTGCAGGCGCTTACTATTGGGTATGGTGTGTTGTGACTTTCCTGGGATTAATCACATCCTAAGCAGACAAAAAAATATTCCAGTTCCCCCTCCTCCTCCCTAATACTATATTTTCCGTGGAAAGAAAAAGGCTTCAGTGGATTTTGTTTTTACTGTCTCCAAACAAAACAGTGTGTGTGATAAGATTAATTTACAAGAATGGACAGCTCAGATGCACCTGGAAACTCTTGGTCAAAAATACACATTATGGGCTGTGTTCTTAGTGGTGCCTAAAGAGACCCTCAGCGGGAGGAGCTCTCAAGTCTCCCAAGGAGGCTCTGTGCCTTGGTCCTCATCTAGGAGCTCTGACAGAAGGGCAGGGCCCAGGCCGGTGCTCGTTGCCCTGCCCCCTGCCTGTGCTGACTTCTGGGGAGTATTTTGCTTTGCTCAGAGGTTGCTGTATAACATTTGGCTTCCAAGCGTGGTTAAAGAAGCGCGTTGGAAGGTATGTGGTGGAAATGAATTGGCACCGCAGTTAGCCTCTGGGAGAGGGTTCATGGAAGCGATCAAATAACTTTCTTCAACTGTTCTTTAATAAACTGCCCCAACTGCAACACAATGTCTGTCATTGTAACTAAAAAATAGAGGAGTTAACCAATTGGTTTCTGTTTTACAGACAGGCTCTTTCCAGTTTGTTTTACTGTAAATCTTGTTACCGGCTAAGAGTTATGTTAGGGTGTTGCAACTGTCTGCACTATACTGAGATGTCTTAGTAACTGGAGTTGAATGTTCTTGCCAGTTCTGCTTTATGTTTTAGTATTAAGTGTTGCACACAAAACAGAGCAGAGGTTTTGACCTAGACTGCATCGTAGCAACTGGGGAAAGGATGGTGCATTTGATCAATGTTAATTTCAAAGAGAAATCCCGATTGAAACCATGGATGTCACATTTCTGTCAGGTGTAAGAGGAGTCATAACTATGTAACTGTCTGACTTGCAAAAAAGTAGGTGCTATTGGTTTTAATGGTCAAAGTGAGACCCACAGCTGAATACAGCAAACTTATATAATCTATAACTGGAGATCCTATAGTTTACATAGTTCTTTCAAATTTTCAGTAGTGGCATGTATATTTTCTACTGAGTCTCTGATCTCAGACTATGGTGTGTAAATATGTGTGTATTTTTTTAGATCAAAAGCTCAATTTCTGAATGGACAGTGTATGCTAGTGAAATAGATCTGGGACATGCAAGACTCTGCTTAGTTTAACATTTTTACTACCTTTAGGGCCTGACACTCGCTAGGCTGCAGTGAGAAGCATATTATTTATTGTGTTATAAACACTCCTCTATCTTAAATTCTAAAATAGTTGTTTCCTGGAGGAGGCTTGGAATATAAACTGATGTACCTGACAGTTAATTAAAATTCAGTGTTGTTTGTTCCTGCTTAAGTTAGTGAAGAAAAGCTTCTAGGAAACACCATAGAGAGTAACATTCTGAAGATTTCAAATTATTTTGAAAGATGAGAATTCCCATGACTCAGTTCCTTAAAGAGCTGAAACATAATTCAGATGCTGCTTTACCACCTGTCACATTCCTTTGCATTTTTAGAGTGAGTATTTTTTCTCTCATAAATAAATAAAATGAGTGAACTGCAGAGAGAATCTCTTTATTCCTTTTTTACCCAGCAGGATGTTATCTGAATCCTAATTACTGAACTAGATGCACATACTACTTCTATTATAACTTTGTAACCCACCTGGACAGGTGCATACTTAGTGGGAGTCCGATCATTTCATTGAATTACACTAGGATTAGGTTGGTATTGTTGTACAAACCAGAGAAAAGCATGTGTGATTGGCTTTGTTTGTAATGTGAAATCACTGATTATCCAGTTAATAACATTATTTCGCCCATGCACATAGCCTTCCAAACACAGAAAGATGTAAAAACATAGTATAAAAATAAGTTTTAAACTAGTCTGGAGACCTAGCTAGACGGTCCAAAACCTCTTTCATGATTGCTCACCTGCCAGAGTGTGTACTTCATTTTTCATGTGGTAAATAACATTTCTAAGTAATTCTTTAAGACACCATTGCAGAACTCATTACTGAGATCTCATTCTTGCTAATCATAGAATCACTAAGGTTGGAAAAGACCTCTAAGATCATCAAGTCCAACTATCTACCCAACATTATCATCACCACTAAGACATGTCCTGAAGTGCCACATCTACACGTTTTTTTTAACACCTTCATTGATGGTGACTTCACCACCTCCCTTGGCAGCCTGTTCCAATGCCTCACCACTCTTTCAGTATATTTTTTTTTTCCTAATATCCAATATAAATCTCCTCTGGCTCAACTTAAGCTCATTTTCTCACATCACTAGTTACTTGGGAGAAGAGAGCAACACCCACCTCACTACACCCTCCTTCCAGGTAGTTGTAGAGAGCAATGAAGTCTCCCCTCAGCCTCCTCATCTCCAGACTGACAAGCAGAAGGCAAAAGGACTAGCAAAGCATGAGGAGCACTCATAGTGGTTTGCAGGGCAGGATTTCCATCATCCCCCAGAGAGGAATATTTCTGTGGATTTATTAAGGATATTAATCACTTAACTTCTGTTATTTCCCTGTTGCCCCTTTCAAGAAAAGGAGGTACATACTGGGGGGGATGGTAAAGGCAATTTTCCAAGCATTCTTGTTGGATTTGTGCCATGAATTTCGTTTCCAAATCAGGCACTTGGATTTTAAGATGTCCTTTCATGTTCTGTAGTACAGTGAACAGGATTCCTACCTGTGTTTAGGTAGGCAGGTATGTCTAGTCTTAATGCTTAAATTTGTGACATACATTGTTCAGAATTTTGAAAGGTCACTTGTGCTTAAGTCTGACAGACTGTGGGTGCTGACACACTGGCAAATCAAACCCTTACTATACTTTGTGCTGAAGTAACAACTGGAAAAGAGGAATCTTTTCTTGTGTCCCCAAAACTGTGACTGACTCTTGTATAAGTTGCTAGAGGTGCAGTTAATCAAAACATCTGCAGCTCAGAACACCTGGAAGTTGTACAATGTCTGAATGTTTAAATGTAAATTTAAGAATCTAATTTTAAGCAAGCAGATTTGATCATCTTGCTCTTGGTTACCCAGGAAACCAGTTAATCGCTATGCATTTGCTTCAGCAGTCTGCATGCAGCTTTTAAAACATTTTATTATAATTTTTCTTTTATTTTGTCTTAAGCTAGTGTTTGTAGAAAGGGCTGGCTTGACAGCTCTGGCAAATGAAATAGTCTGCCTGCCCACGGAATATGTGCTCCTTAGACAGTGGCAGTCCAAACTTCCTCATGTTGTTTTGTCAGTGTGCTACAACTTTTCTTGAGGGGGGAGTGGAGAGGGGGAAGAGTTGAAGGAGGAGGTAGGGTCTTTGTATCATCAAGCCTTTGCCACTAAAACATGTAAGCATTGTCAGGAAAAATGACCTATCGTTTCCTTACAGCATAAAAAAACAGTGCAGCTAAAAATTGGATGAACTCAAGCTCTGAAAATCTATATCCCGTCTGCAGACCATCATCAAGATCTCAACCTTGATCTTGCTGCTATGTTGCACTTGACACAGATGATCTTGTGAACCAAGCAGATTTTTACTTGCTCAGTGCTGAAGCAAAAGAATTTTCAGAGTTCTCGTGCTGAAACCTTCAGCAAAAAGTCCTGGGATGATATTTGTGAATTGGAGGTAGAAGGGGGAAATGTGGGAACTTGCTATAAGATGTTAAAATTGCAACCAGATGTGTTTCATTTTCCAAATGCTGATCAGAGTATGCACAATTTATTACTTCAGTTTGTCTTGGTGATGACTTCTGTTGAGATAGATGTATAATACGAATTCATAAGGCTACCAATCACTTAGCACTCCTAGAAAAATTAGCCAAGAAGCAGTCAGTCTTTTCAACAAAGGATTGTGTATTTGCTTTCTATTTGTTTTACAGGCCTTTCAGTTTGGTCAGTTAGTAGCCTAAATATCATGGAAGATCACTGGCAGAATCATAGTGGTATTCTTCAGTCATCACAGCAAAAATTACTGTGTTATGTAGTTATGAGAGAAGTTATCCAGGAAGTTGTCCAGACCATCTTTATTCAAGCTGAGATTTCTAAAGCAGCTTAAGTGATCCAGTCCAGGCTTCATATTGCTGCCTTATCTCACACAATGCAACTCCATCCGTTTCATCCAGCCCATGCCATCACTTGTAATGAACCGGTTCCATGAGTTGCTTGTACAAAATCTAACCAACACTTTTGGACTTTTGGGTGGAAGACGACTACTGCAGAGGAGAGTTTTGCAAACTTTGTTTGCACAGGAATCTCTGATTTGACTTATAAAGGCAAGAGTATTGCTAATCATAAATGAAAACGGTGGTATGTTAATCATGTGAGAGCACAGAAGAAAATGCTGGAATTTACTCCCTGGTCACAAAAGTCATTCAGGGGACTTGTGCTTTGAATGCTGTTTTAAATTACTGAATCATTTTTTCACAGCTTTTTCTCAAGTTCATCACCTAAGTTCTGAGAAAAGCATGTAAATTGTACTGGTTTTCCTCCTGCAGACTCTATAATACAAACATACATTACTGGTGCTCTAAACTTCCAAACCTTTCAGCATTTAAGTTAAGACTCATTGCTGCTTTTAGTGTTATTTTGAGAAATTCATGATGCATTAATGTAATTCTGTGCTGTTGGCACTGGTCTCATACATGTTGCATCTCATTTAGATGAAGAGAGGCAGGAAGAGTGCATAGCAGACAAGAGAAAACATCTCATTCATTATCTGAATCAGATACATTCTTCCTACCTGAAGAATCAATATTTTAGAAGGCAAGGAGCACTGTGTTTTGTTGTCTTGATGGTTATGAGGAATTCTTAAGTTTTAGAAACCAGTAACCCAGAGAAGAATTCTATAGTGGATTTGCACTTGTAGGTGTAATGAATACGGGTCTGTTTCAGAGATGTTAGATTATATTTATAAATTAAGTTTGAAATACTGGTTCATAACAGTGTAAACATTTTCATTTTTGTAATCTAGTGAACCTTATTTTAGTGGTGTCAACTGATTTTTCTTTTTTCTTTTTCTTTTTCTGCTTTATTAGCGTCACTTTTTATGTGGCTGGTTATGTAACTCAAGTATCACGGCCTAGTAAGCTCTAAATTATTCACAGAACTGATGTAGATTATGTATTTTTATTGCTGGGTGGTTTACTCCCTGCAAATACTCTTCAAACCTGAACAAGGAGGTAAGACACTAAATTTAGAAATTGCTGTCAAATTGCAGAACAGACTAGATTCTTGTTTACTATGTTGTGATTGGCAAAGAAATAGCCAGAAATTGTCTAGCTGCAATGGATTGTTTGTATTTGTTTCTCCTCTGTGTTGGACAACTACAGACACATTTTACCTAGCTGTAAGATGGTGATGATAGTTATTTTCCCTATGTTGTTTATTAGTTGCTACTTTTGTTTAGTAGAAACTTTTATCAATTACAGCCTTGTCAAGTTTCCAGTGGGACTAGCAGAACTTTTTCATTCACTTTAATGATATCAACATAGTGAATTTTGTGCCAGTTCCATTAAATTCAATGGATCTTGCTTCACTCACTGGCACTGAGTATATGATTTGTCCTATTTAAGTCATATAAATATTTCATAACTATACCAGCTCAGAGAGTTTGAAACCTATCATTTTTACTTTGTTTTTAGTGGTGATGAGGATGTTTACTTTTTGTTATAATCAGAGTCTATTCAAAATAAGGAAAAAATTAACGTAGAAAAATGTGTGCGAAAAACAAAATACAGATAATTCTGAGGACCAGTATTCTCAGGTGGCTGTGAAGTACTGCCAGAATTCACAGAAACACAGAATGTTAGGGGTTGGAAGGGACCTCTGAAGACCAGTAAGTCCAACCCCCTGCCAGAGCTGAACAAAACTGGAGCAGATCATGCAGAAATACATCCACACAGGTCTTGAAAGTCTCCAGAGGAGGAGACTCCAATTATTATTTAGGAAAGAGGAGGAGGCTATATAGCCAAAGTACATATTACCTTTGTATTGCAGTTATGGAGACTCATTTGCATTGTTGATTGTATTTATATGCAATATATACATTTGAAATCACATAAATCCATACATATAAGAGCTGTTCTTATACTAGATGAGCACTGCTTTTCTCAATATACTTAATTTTTAAAATAAAAAGCAAGCAAAGAATCAAACTACTGTCTTCATGAACCTAGCGTATTTGCTATCTGGAGGCTGTACTTTGACACAGAACATGTGGCAGTGTGTGGGACTCGGGAGCTCCAAGGTCTCATACAAAAATAAACAAAAAAGCATATGCCTCCGAAGGCTAGGACCAAAATATTATTAGCTGGGTTAGATTGATAGCATTACTGGTTTTGGTAGATTGAATTGGATGTTGTTTGCATCATGACAGACAGTGTTAATACTAGCTTTATTTTTTAACATTGGAGTCAGTTTTCTGACTTCATGTTAGTGCTGTTTATATATAGCTACTGCTGTTGTTTTTATTGAGGTCATTAATTTTAATAAACC
Source organism: Chloroceryle aenea (assembly GCA_013399075.1). NCBI lineage: Eukaryota > Metazoa > Chordata > Aves > Coraciiformes > Cerylidae > Chloroceryle > Chloroceryle aenea. Next base: position 1,777,595 of record VWZY01007975.1, read on the forward strand.
GAAGAAACACAAGTAGGTTATAACTGTCATAAATCCAAGTAAAAATGGCTTTAAATTTGTAAAGATTTATGCAAAGGAGTGTCTCAGTCTTCCTCCTCTTTTATTCCTATGCCATGAATAAAATTTACTCAACAGCCCAAAGTTTTAGATATTTTTTAACTAGTGCATCCCCTTTGTAATGGCAACTAGGCAAAGGTAACAGATGACTATTGAAGATGACTCCATAGTTGTGTGGAAGAAGAAGGAATCATTGAAAATGTCCTTTGGAATAGATACTCAAATGAAAATCTTCTGCATGGTGAGAGTTCAGGCCACTGGGTTGGCCACTAGATGAATGGCAGGCATTCTCTATTAACCCTTCTTTGCTTAAATCATTAGGACAGCTTATGGGCAATCACTCAGAAGTGATAACTCTGGGTCCTGCAGAAGAAGCAGCTGAGACCCCTCTATTATCAGCAAAAGCCAGTGTGCAATGTAGTCACCTTCTTGTGCCTGCAAGGCAGATCTCACAAATTAGTGAGGTTTTCCTTTGGTGAAAAGTTTGAGGCACAAACAACTGTAGTAAAATTATTTTCCTCCTCTTTCTTCAGGAATGTATTTGCCTTATTGTGGGAGATATAGGCTGCTGTGTGCAGTGGGTACCACTAACCAGGGTACCACGCGGACCAGGGACTCCCCTGGGGAACAGAGTACAGTAGGAGTAGGGGCTTCCCATGTGAGCTGTCAGGGGAGGGGCTGGTGGACAGAGACCATCCCAGCCAGAGAGGAGGGTAGTCCTCGTGACAGACATTGAGTCATAGATGGCCTTGGCTCAGCAGAGCACAGGGCCAGGTGATGGAGATCTGGAAACTGACCCTACTGTGACACCACTGGGTCAGGGACTGATGTCCCTGGGAGCTGACATCCTGAGTTGTAGGCAGGTCAGGGGAGCTGTGAGGGGCTGGCTAGGACCTGTAAGGCCTGTAGGTGCCCTCTGGGCCCTGCTACTAACTGTGCTATATTGGTATTTTCTTAGTGATGTGTGACTTTCAGCTCTTGTCCCTTGAAGCTGTGGAACTCCAAAGAGAATAAAAGTGGTGGGCATTCAGCATTGGTGTGTCACCTTTCAAATGAGTTTGTTACTAACGTTGAATGGGCAATGTGTCTTAATACAGTAACACAGAAATATAGTCCTGGAGTTGTTCTCCAGGAAAGGCCTACCAAGAACACAAGAACAGCTGTACTGTTCAGGCTGAACACCCAGCCAGCCTTGTATCCCATCTCTGATGGGATCCTGGCAGTGAGAGAGGAAAATAGACCCAATCATTGTAATCTCCAGTTACTGGAGTGGTGTCTTTGTCTTTACTAGCTCCAAGGGCTTTTCTTCACTCATGAAGAAAACCCAAAGAAATCCATTTCAAATCTATAATGCATGGTGAGGGTTTCTACAGCATAACAATGCTGTCTGTGGAAGAGTACCCTTTTCATTTTGAACTTGCCAGCAGAATTAATTTAATGCCCTCTAATGTTTCTATTGGAAGAGACAGTGAGTAGCTGTTTCTTAGTAATTTTTTCCAGGCTGCTTACAAATTTATAGTTCTGTCACATTCTTCCTTAGTCATATGTTTTTTTCCAAGCTGAAGACTACCAGGTTATTTAATCTTTCTTAATATAGAATCATTCCAGACTTTGTTCTTTTTACCTTTTTCTCATACCTTATCCAGTTGTTCTGTGATTTTTTTATTTTTTTTTTTTAAATGAATGGACCAGAACAGACTATGACTTTCTGATGTGGGTGCACAAATGCAAAAAAATTCTCAATGTGAAGAAATTTTCTTTGATATTCTGTTCCCTTTCTAGTAATTCAGTTTGCCTCTTTGACCTCCAAACACTATGCTGAATTTTCCATAAGGTTGTGTACTATAACTATGGTCTTGCTCCTAATTGGTAATGCTCAGTTTAAAAATAATTTTGAGTCAATTAAAGTCAGAAATGTTATGTGCACTTATGTGCACTATGTTATATGCAGTGATATAATTTTCTGGTACCATCCATTCACTCAGCATCATCAGGTCCTACCACTATTTCTTGCCTTTGGCTGTTGCCTTTAGTAAACTGTGACTAACTTTGTGTCATCTGCTGTCTGCCCACTAGGTGAACAATGCAAGCAGTGATTAATGTTTATTCAAAGTGCACTTGCTAATGTTGGAGGAGAAAGTCTTAACTGTAGTAAGCTGATACTGTATTATATTCTTCAGTGATGGACTGATGTGATTTTACAGGGTTGGTTATTTTTTTTAAAGATAAAAGGAATATAGAAATGGTTTTAGCTGAGTACCACTTTTTTATGTTTAGCTTAACAGTGCTTTTGATGTCTTACAGTCTTCAGAATTTCCTGAATTTAAAAAAAACCCCTTCCTTCTTTCCTTAAACTCCCCAAATCTCTATGCATTTTTTTGACTGAGTTTAATTATAAAAATTAAAATGCTTGGAGGGGTTAGGGCCAGGAGGCTAAAGTGAAAGCACAAATTCCTCCATGGACTTGGTATGCTAAATCTTTATGCTATCTATGTGTATCCACAATATATTTAGTAATGAGTCTGCCTGAAATATTAATTAATAAAATTCAGATGTGACTCTTGGCTTATGAAGACTCTCACAGCAGAGGGAGAACTCAGTGTAGCATTCAAAAAGGAGGTAAACCTCTCTGTACTTTCACAAAGACAGGGAAAAATAGTTCCGTCTGAAGGGATAGAGGTCTTCCTGGTAGTCAGCATGTAGTGTTTAAATATTGAACTGGTATTCTGGAATGAGTTGTCACAGTTGCACAGTTTTTGGTATGATATTACAGGTGGAGTAAGTCATGATAAGAGCCATAGTAAGCTATTCGCTATGGTCATGGCCTGGGACAAGCTGAAACTATCAAAAGCTCCCATGCACATCGAAGATGAAGACAATCTAAAATGGTAGATGGAAATTACTTCTGCTGCTCTTTATGGTTTTGGCACCCTCCCATATTCTCGGGGGACTTTGATTTTGTTTTCTGACACTCCTGACAGCAGTTAAAAGATTTCTGTAGAACCTATTGAATCCTCCTTGGCTTTTTGAGTGAAGGTGTTGGGGCATGCTCAAAATTCTCCTTTTCAGTTATCTTTTCAATGATGAGACAGAGAACTTTCTGAAATTGAGAGAGAATCAGTGAGTGTTAGCAAAAAGATAACATAATTGCAGAACAAAAAGCAAACTATCCTGCCATTATTATATGAAAAGATCGGGGGTTATTCCTTGGCTAGATCAGACACTTAGATAAGGGGGAAGGGGGAGATAAAAGGAATTTGAGCATAACTTCATTATGGAGGGAGTTTCTGAATATCACATGCACCATGACAGGATTTTTTTCTTCATAATGCTCTTTGCTCCGACATCAAGGCCACAGGGGGTGAGCACAAGTACTGTAGTTACTGTGATAGTGCTGGATTACTCACCCTGGGTGACGCTGAGGATGCAAACATGACTTTTTAGGTCTTTTGCTAGGCTCGTCTGTGAGTCAGTGTATCATTTTCAGGGCAATTCAGCATCAAACACCACTAATATATTTGTGGTATGTGTTGTTTCACATTTCTAAAAGTAGTTCTTTAAAGTACTCCCTCTAATCACTCTGATGGGCTCTGACTTCAGGCTTCCTTTCTGTCCTTCATCCTATAGACCTGCTTCATTCTAGTCCATAGAGCTTTCTTTTGTCAAAAAGGCTGAAGATGGCAGTTTGGATCTTTTGCATTAACAGAAACACTGTGCATGTACCTTGAAAAAAAACCCATTTTTAAAAAATTCTTTTTAGCAGCACTGGCTGTTACAGACAGCCCACTACCTGCCAACTTGCTTCTAATCGCCCTACACAATATGCCAAGATTGCTCTTCAGAAAAGTGGCCTTAAACAACTTCTGCAACCTCATTATCATCAGCTGCCTTTTAAATGCCATCATCTAGTGAGCATTAATTCATTTAGATGACATTGGTATTGTCCTGTAGCCCTTCCAACTCTTAGATTAATGATGGGGCAGGGCCATTCCCATCCCTTCTTTGCTAGCGCAGAGTGGCCTAGTTTCTCTGCACATGAGATACACTCCTTGAAGTATCTCTGCTACCTGTATGGCATCTAGAGGATAGAGAGGTGATAGGGCTTGCTTTTCAAAAAGGATACCATCCAGAACATTAGTTACATTTTAAATAATTGCTAGGTCACGTGCTGTTTTCTGCCCTATGCTTATCTAAGGTAAAATAAGCGGAAGATGACAGCAGAATTTTTGAAGCTGCTTTTGGTTTTGCTTGTGGGTTTGTTTTTTTTTTAACCTTCAGTTAATTTCTTCTTTCTCACAAACATTTTGTAGATGTTCATTTCAGTTAAGAAGTTTGCCTGGGTATTTTCTTTCAGCTTTCTTTGGGAAGAGTTGTGATTGTCTAGCAGAGAACAGAGCATTGGAAAATTCTTGCATTGAGCCAAAAAATGTCAGAGATGCTTTTTGTCAAATAATCATTTACAGTCTCTGAGCCCATTCTTATATAGTAAAGAGATAAATTGCCAAAGTTGCCATCTACAAAGTAATTTGCACAGCTACAAAACGTCAGAAAGGGAATATATTAATTTCTGCAGATATAGCAAATAGATTCAGTGTCCTTGGAGGGATTTCTGGATAAGCGCAAGCATATTTATTGAATTTATAAAATGCTATGTAATTTCCTTCAGTTTGAACCATTGTGGCTTAGGTGGAAATTAATTATTTTTTTCCTCTCATGTTTAAAAGCATAGTTCCTATGCTTCTCAGGCAAACTATTGAGCTTTGTAATATTTTTTGCAAAGTATCTCGATTTATTACAAATGTATTAATATGTAGTTGAGGAAGCAGGCTTAGTTTAATATACCCATTGTTGTTTCTTTCAATGTAAGAACTAATCTGAAAGCCACACAAAAACCAGATATCTAAGAATGAAATCTATTTTAAAATTTTCATTTTTTACTGGGGAAGTCAGACATGGAGGAACTAAGAAGAAGGGCCAAATTATGTTTATATTAGCGCAGATTTTGAAGAAAGTCAGTAAACTTCATAGCATTATTTTATAAGTATGTGCATTAGAACACAGCTGTAAACAGAAACAGATTTTACTGTCATGATTTTATTGTTCAGGTTGTTCATTTTTTTTCAGTAAAAAACTCGGCAGCTGAGCACAAAGCTAATTTTTAGAAAGAAATCCAGCCTTGCAGTACTAGAAATAGAGATGTCTTGCCTTTGGTGTGACTCTTAGAGGAGAATAATTGTATAACTGGGACAAAATCTAGAACTGTTACATATTGTGGAAAGGCCTTTAAATAATGACATAGAAGATAGGGATCAAGAAAATTATAAATCTGAGAAAAGGTCTTGTCAAGAAAGAAAAATCAAAACGCCCTCTCTTCTCAGTACTATGTAATAGGTTAATATGTGAATATTTAATAAGGTGACAGATGCTTTGAATTATCTATTAAATTTTGATCTATACTTGATCTATATTCAAAGTATAAATGAAGCTGATGACTTTACACCCTATCTGATCGTGTTTCTTTACATATTTATTTAGCATAATCTCAAAATGAGATCAAGAGGATTGTCCAGCAGAAAACCATGTTAATCAGAAGGGCTTGAGCTATGAGGTTACTACCTGGCTGTACATTCTGAACATGGCAAAATGAATGTAGTAGAGTATAGCCACCATTTTATGTCCTTGGCACAATGTGAATTTGAGCTCAGTGAAGTGGATGAGTTTGGCTTGGGCACATATCTAATTATGTCTTTAGGTCTACAGGGAACTGGAGTTTTCATAGCCAGACAGAATGAACTGAAGAAAAGGAAAAGGTTTTAAACTATGAAGTACATACTGTCCCTGAAAAAAAGGTTGTTTTGAATGAGTTACTTTTATGTTAATTGCAGTCTGCATTTTAAGGCCCCTTGAAAGAGAAAGACTGCTTTTTATGATGTGAAAGAAATTTGTCGTTTTATCCAAAGTGGATTTTTGGCTTTTGCAATATAAAAACAATTATATATGCTTTTTGAAGAGTGAGTTAAGCCTTGTTCCTTTTAAAGACAGTGTCAAAATGGTGATTATACACAGTGGCTTGTTCAAAGTCAATAGCAGGTTTAATACAAAAGATGGGGAGTACTGAAAGGCCAGAGCAGATGGGAAGTTTGCCATCAGTATAACAAGGGGAACATGAGAAATGGATAGAAGATCATGGCTCTTAAATATGCATTGGGACTGTGTTAGCAAGCTTGGTGGCTCTTCAGTGGATAAGGATAGCTTTTCTGAGCCAGTCTCTCTCCCCTAACTCATTCCTGAACAAGTGTGGGTCGTTCAGTAAGCTTATTGCAAAGCATTTGTCAGTTTTAGTGATAGAACATTCTGGAGTCTTCATGGACATTTATGTCTATAATGCATGCATGTAAGGTATTTAGCTTGAAGCTGCTACGGTATTCTGTCCTTTGCTGTATACTGAGTATACATATCCTGAATATCCCTGCCGTGCATTTGGAGAGTTATGTTTGAGTGGGGTCTTTGCCTCTTAACCATATCTCTCTACTATGAGAAAAAGTAACTTTGACTCCAGATCATTAAGCTCTTGGTCTGTGAAATGTGGGGTGTAGTCCAGACAGCACTGATGACCTAGAAAAATTATTGTAGATGGTACATAGCAGACCCACTGAACCTTATTAAATATTGCTGTTTACTTCACCATTATTGCAATTATGGTTTGTTGATAAATAGCTGTGGTTTTCTATTACAGCTCTTGAGGTCTGGCAGTGTTACTGTGATCCAGAAAATTTGGGAACTACTCTTCTATGCTTTTCATATACAATGGCATTTGCCCAGAAATAAGCTTTGCAGGACATATATGTATTTATGTCTGTATCTCTTACAAATGCCAGCAAAGATATTTATTAATTTGCTTGGCTGCCATTAATTTATTCAGTGCATGGCATTTGACAAAATTAAACTCTTTTTTAGTTCGTGGAGCAATACTTTCTGCAACTGTTTTTGTGGAAATATCTTAATAGATTGATTTAGGATAAAACAACTAAAATAAATAAACTAAATAAATAAAAATAAGATCTACATAGACATGAACATGGGAGTATCAATCAGCTGATAGTATGAGCACATACACAACATTTCATACAGCTCCTGAAGTGTCTGTCTTGTCTTGTTCTGATATTGCATATTATCTCAGAAAGAATCAAAATAGCTTGCTTTGAATGTGCTTTGGAAGAAGCACATACTTAGTGTGTCTATACCACTGGACAGTTTATTAATTTTCTTTATAAATAGCTAGGATACTAAGAAAAGCAAGGCTGTTGCCAGTAGGTTTACATGTCCTGTACAGAGGGAATCTGTCAGTTAAGAATTGTAAGAACCACTGTTCTTACAATACAGGGCACATGTAATGTAGTGTAATCTGGAAATGTTATCAACTTGTGTTAACAGAACTTGGTATTTGTGAATAGTAGAGTATCTACGTGCATTGCTTAAAAATATACTTGTAAAAATGTTATACATTCAGAAAGCGTGTATCTAATTGCACTTGAATTTCATTTAGTATTTTAGTAGAATGAACAATAAACACTGTATTTGTCTTTATTGATGTGAAATACATTTCAGCCCTAAGCAATACATACAAAAATTATTTAGACTCTAAGCTTGTTTTCATAAGTGTGGTGTATGTGTGCATTGCAGCTATTACTTTCAGAAGAAAATTTCAAATACAAATCAATATAGTATGACAGTGTAAGATCTACGTACCTCAGATTATTTCCTAAATGCATTTATTTAGCATTTTCTTGCTTTCTATGAAATGAGAAAAATTCTGAATTTTGAGACCCCTGGAACCTTACTATATTAAAATTTCTGACTGTGGTAGATGAAATGTATGAATTTTACAGAACTTGACAAAAGGACTACTCTTTTGAGAGACAGCTTCTGATAAATTATTGTATTATTTAGATTGAGCATGAGACTGTCATCTTGAGATTGAGATTGCCCAGATAAACCTCTGTACCTTTCCCTAGATGCTTTTGCTGTGTTAGGGCCTTGATGTTTAACTGCAGCCATAGCTGCACTTTATTTTGCTGTTTAGAAAGGACTTGTAAGATATTGTGAGCACAAGCTTCTGCCCCAAACAATTTTCTTCAATTACTAGTCTGCCATCAGAGGCTTTTCTTTCAAATAACTTACTCTCTAAGGAGGAAAAGAAAATATTCCCAATCAACTTTGTTCTCAAAGACACACACAAACACAAACAAACAAAAAACCCAAACAATCAACTGAAAACCAAAACCAAACCACACCCCCCAAACAAACAAAACCAAACTAAGCCAAACCAAATTAACAAACAACAACAACAACAACAAAACACCCTCCAAAAAGGTATACCAATACCAAAAAGTTATTGGACTTCACAGTAGGATGAAAGGTGCTAATGTTTAGTGTCACTCTTTGGCATGTAGTTACTTTTTTCTGGAACTTTTTCTATACATCATCACTTTTATTGGTGAGGTGAAATGCACCTCCTCTTCTTTCAGGAACATTGAAACATCAGTGAAGGATGTGTGCCTCCACCATGTCAAATTGCTGTGTGGCTATTTCGTATTCAAAGTTTGTCTTCATCTGTCTCAGTTTTTACTTTATTGGGATTGTCTGCAACAGAATTTAGACTAAGAAGTCAGAACTTCGCAGTAGCTTCATTCCATGTTTTATCATACAGAAGGATTAAAATCCCAAATTGTCAATGATTAAAAAGAAATCCATAGTGATTACCTAATTAATAATAAAACTAGACACAAACTCAGATAGGCCAGTACACTTAATGGTTTTCATTGGAACAGCTATGTTATCTGTATGGATATTTATTTTTTTTAACCATAACATCATACATGTTGGATATCATATTTAATATTTAGTACTACTTTCCTATTAAACTGAGATTTTTGTGATCAAGGCTATATGTGTGTGTATATATATTCCTTTGCCTGCATAGTTTTCCTTCTCAATGATTTCTCAATTTGTTGACTTAAAGGATATGTAATAGAAAGGTGGAAGTATTCAAAAGATTTTTCAAATCAGGTGTCATGAAAAGTGATGATATGTTGAGGAAAACAGATTTCCTGCCACCTAATAAACTAAAATATTTTACATAACTTTATTTTACCTGGATTTTCAATGACTTAGATGCAATAAACAATCAGAGACAAAGTAGAAAATATAGGAAACTAAGCTCTTTTGCTATATGATCAGTCAGTTATGGATGATGATAGATTATCCTGATGTATAATGTTGTGGAAATTCATTTCTTTTAAAAAAATAGTTTATTTCTCATATAAGCAGAGTAGGAAAACCAAAATAAATATTGTGACTAGTTTATAGACCAATAGACTATGAGCCAAATTCAGTAGAATAATACTATAATGTGTTACTGGACTAAGAAAAGAGTTGGACAAAGCCTTTTCTGCAAAGGTGATAAATGAGAAAGCGAAGGCAGAGAAACAAGATCTGACAAAAGGCTGTAAATCAGGACACTTTCATATCCCAGTGTACCAGAAGGATTCTGATGTTATTAATATGGAGTTAAGGCAGCACAGCACAGGCTACTGAGGACATCATTGCTGCTGGTAGAAGAGTTATCCAGTAATGCAAGCAAGGTGAAAAGTTAGAGTAGTTCTGCACTCTGGTGGTGTAGGAACACAGTTGCAGCACTCTATAAAAGGATTCTTTTTGACCCTACGAAACTCAATCCTGCTGGTGTGTGTGGGGGGTTTTTTGGTGGGTTTTTTTTTTTGTGTGTGTGTGTGGTTTTTTGGTTTGGTTTTGTTTTTTGTGTTTTTTTTTTGTCCTGCTCTCCAGATATCTGTTATCATCTGATGGTTTTGAAACCTGGTGTCATTTTTAAGAACATTTCTCTCAACTGTATGAAAAAAGAAACATGTAAGATGGCAGAATTGAGTAGAGGCTTGTCAGTGGGAGTAATCATGATGATGAATTATTTTGCTGTTTGGTGGGACACAGAAGAAGGACAAGGTGAGTATAGTTGGAAGAGTGGAAGAAGAGGACATCCAGGAACATTTTACTTTGACCAGTTTACTCGATTCTCTCCACTTTTTCTCCAATCATAATGTGTGTCAACTCCACTAGGGATAGGAAAAATCTTCCTACAACAACAAGGTGTACTGAGAACACTGCAACTGATCACATACAGAAAGAGATTTTGGTAGAGGGAAGTAGAAGTTTGGAGGTCTTAAAGGCCTGTTGCTGTTTGTTTCTTGACTTTTTTCTCATGGTGCTCATTTTGTTTTTTTAAATGTTCATGTGTGTTTATAAATTTATTCTCATTGTACACATTCAAATCTTTGTTCTTATGCTGTGATTCAGAGAAAGCTTTTCTAACCAAATATTTTTGAATAGATAGACTTATTAACAATTATAAACAGCTAGAATCAGACATTCCAGTCATTGAAAACTGGGCAATTGGTATGGTTTTCCTTAAATAAAAATTCCTGCTTTGCTGGGAAGCGCTTTCACTTAAAACCAAACCAAAACAAAACCAAAACCAACAAACCAAACAAAAGCAGAAATGGAATGTCCCTCTTGGTCAGAGAAAAGTGAGAAAGCAGAGCCCCTGTGGCCTCCTTCAAGGAAACTTGTCTGCTTTTGTGGGATGCATGTGAAAGTAGATACCTTCCAGCCTGGCTGACTTCACATTCTCATTTCTGTCTCACTTCTGCTTTGCATGCAGAGTAGGGGATGGTGCTGCTCTTGGTTACATCCCACTCTTCAGTCCTCTGTTCGCTATATAAAGTGTTATTTGGAATCATAGGCAAATGTCAGATGCTAAGCAGGGAGATTTTTGTCTCTTGTTTACTTTTCTGCAGAGATTCTGGGATCTTGACATAGAGAATTTCTTCAAAGTATTGGGCAGGCAAGGAATAATCTGGGCCAAATATCTTTGTTTCCTGTTTCCAAAAATTGATAGTAGGGGTCAGTTTTGTGTATATAATTTTGAGGTCCTAGAAGACAAAGTCAATACAGCAGTCCCATCTTTACTTATAATGTTACATAGTTTCCAGACAGTAAAGGAATTATCCATCAAGTAGAATTACTTAAAATATAGAAGTTACAAATACTGTTATTTAATTCAAATACAGAATTTATACAATAAAGAACATGGTAACTAAATTACGTCTCAAGTCTGTCGTAAGAAAGAACCATAGATCAGATACACTTAATCATTATAATTAACTAGTATACCTTTGTATCTCTGATTAGCTATAGATCATAAGCCTCTCTTTATTTTCCTTTATCTCTCTCTGAAGTAGAATATAATTCCCATTGTGGATGTCACATTGGTTGTGTTGTCTGTGACAATAGAATTAACTTGCTTGGCTGAATGGCAAATCTATTATTTCAACACGTATTCACAGTGTATTTAGAAATGCAGAATGAGCTAAAAATAAATGCTTCACATATGAGTTAATTTAATTTCATGAATTTGTGTCAGTTTATAAATAGTGTTAATAAGATTTTTCCTCAAGTATGTCTCATCAGAATGAGTAAAGACAAACTCTTAAAAAACAAACACCCCCCCCCTGAACAAACAAAAACCGAAACCACAAAAAAATAACAACAAAAAATCTTATAAATCTGGTTTTTACACATTATGAAAGGGAAAACAGCTATTCATAATTTGTCTAGCAAACTAAGTACCTCTGAGTTCAGTTGCACCACCTCCCTTTGCCTGTAGAGTGATTCTTTATTGGGATGATGTTGCAATGGATGGCACATGCCCTTTTAGCCTGTCCCAGTTGCAGGATGCAATGCTTAAACCTCAGTGGAAAAAGTTTAAGGTATTTTGCCTTGTTAATTTGAATAAGAAAACCCATGCTCCAGATAGAATGGTGAGTTTGTTATGCTGTAAACTGCTCTTGAACTTAAATCTGTGTCTAACAGCCTCTCACGTGGTGATTGTGTGCCAGTAGCCACAATTTCTTAGTTTTAGTCATTTTTTTTTCTTTTTTTACCTCACCTCTTTTTGAAAGAATATTAGAAAAACAATGAAAGTCTGTGTGCAAGAAGCTTGAGCTTATTTAATGTGCCAAAAATGACATATGCAAACACTGGTAAAAAATATCTTCATGACTTTTAAATTTAATTTACTTTATCTTACTTCCTTATTTAGCAGCATTATTAGATGAAACACTTTCTTGAAAGAAATGTGATTTTTGTATTTGATGTTGTGTTATCAGCAAATTCTAGATTACATAACTGAATATATCACTCGTATGTTTTTTCCACAGCTACTAAAATAAATTCTAGTTACTTTTAAACATAAGAGAGGCATGACTGTTTGTAAATTAGAGATTACAAGTATGAAATCAATGTATTCATCTATATGTAGTCTGGTTGGCTTGTGCAAATAAGTATATACAACTGAATCTAATATACTACTAATTTTTCTTTCTGATTTAGAAACAGATTTGTGTTGGCTGTTAACAGTCTTTGTTAATATATATGTGGTGCCTGTGTGTATAAATACATAATTAAGAAAGAAACACAAAAATGTATACATTTAGTAACTGTACTGGAACCAGAATCTATATCCCAAACACTCACTGATTTCAGGAACATGGCACAGATATGGGTAAGACTTGCAAAGCAGTTTAAGTGCTTTTTGGATGCCGAAGTGATACGGAATGATCTGTCATGGATGCACCTGCAATGACATTGTTAGCCTTAATGTATTTTCTCTTTAAAAATCCATTGCATATCAAAGTTTGTTTATTGCATGCACAGAACGTAGCTGCCTAACATTTTGCTGATCCCCTCTGTCAGACATTCTCCAGTTCTTTGATGTTGTAATGCTAAATACCATAGTTAGCCAGAGCACACCCTGTTCTTTCTGTTCCCATATGCTTCTTGTCCTGGATTCAGACTGTTAAAGGGTTCTGAACAGCTGGATGTTACCATCTCAACAGGTTGTCTTAGGCTGGAACGTGCTTTAATAGCATCACAGGGTTAAAATTTAGAACCTTTATAGCTATTATATTGTCCAATACTGTTGCGATCAGTTCTGATGTTAGCATTTGTGGGGTTTTGTTTGGTTTGTTTTTAATAAAGGTACTTTGTCTTTTTATTACATGCTGAATCCAAAAGGATATTGATTGTAGCTTTCTATAGCCTGGCAAATTTTACTTGCAAAATTCTTCATGGAGTAATGGGTCTAATGGTAGCTGTGGTAAGAGTTCCTAGTGGGTCCAAGTTTAAAGATGTGTAAAGAATTACTGGAATATAGAAATCTTATTTACGGTGGGGATTCTTAATAAGATATTAATAGTATTCTGAACTGGTTGTTCACACCAGATTCAGATTATGCAGTAATTTTTTCTTTTTTTTTTTCTTCTTTGCAGAATTAAAGTAGACATTATTATTAGGGTAGACAATGGCCTTGTTTTGGCTTTGATAGACTCTTAACACCATCTTATATTATGCTGAAGACTGAATCGATACATTGTGTTGTGAAGTCAGGGTCCAATTTCAGAAAGATGGCACATGATGACTTAAATGTATTCAGACTTTTCACTCGTCTTATGCCAGTTCTGATCAAACAAATGCATAGAGGTCGTATGCTGGCACTCATTCTTTCCTACAGAGCTTATATTCTGAATGTTATTAGCTTTCTGCAACATAGCATTTGCAGACGATGTTCAGATAAGTAACCCATAACAGCTTGGATTTCTTCCAAAGTAGTTTATTGGTTTTCTATTTATAGTAATATACGTGTTCATGTGTTACATGCCTGACCTGTTGGATTGAATGTCTGTGTTCAGTGAGCAGTGAAACCAAAACAGGTGCTTTGCCCCCTGTACACCACTGCAGCAGGCAGTGTATTCATGTCTCTGAGAGGCTGCATCGTGCTGAGCCTTGTGTGTGCTGGAAGGCAAGCCTATAGACCAGCTTTCCCTTGGAAAAGGCACTTATTTCAGTCTTGGCTGAGAAGCCAAGTCTACATACATATTGGATTTTGTAAAGAGTCTGAGGTAATGACATTTCTGTAAGTCTTTCTTAGTAATACAAATTCAAAAGGAACTAGGCAGACAGGGACTGCTGGACAGACAGTGTGATTTCATATGCCTTGTTTGCTTGAAAACACTGAAATTAAATAATGTTGTTTGGAGAATTAACTCTCGATTGCCTTCGTTCTGTAGATAGCTATGGGACTAATATTCTGTGATGTAATATTTATAGTTGATTTTTCTCTAAGCTCTCTCCATGCAGTCTTGAAAGGTAAACAAAATATGCTAATTTAAAGTACAGGACAAAGATTATTTTTGCTTTGTATGTGGTAGAAACTTTATACCAGGATGTGGAGATGTAAGTCAACACAGCATTATAACATGATTGATTCATGCTCAGACTGTACTCTGCTGTAACTCATAGGTCCTTCTGTGGAAAAAAGGGAACTGTTTAAGAGTGTAGAAAATATTTTCTACAGCACAGTCCCATGCCATATCTAGTCCTGTACAGTGTGTCTAACAGCATCAACAGCATGTCCTACACCATCTCTAATAGAAGGCACATCCCTGCCTATTTTCTCTAGTATCTGCTCTAGACATGGTTTCGAAGGATTTGTCTAATCTCCTTTTAAACCTCTTGCTGCTGTTTGTTTTCATAGCATCCCATGGCAACAAATTCCAGGCACTCAATATCCACTTCATAAAAAAGCACTTTATCTTTTTAAAATTTAACTCATACAAGTTTTAATAAACATCCCCTATTTCTGGTACTGTGCTACTTGCTGAAATAATAATTTTGCCTTCACTATGCCTGATGCTCTTGTGATGATTTTGTACCCCTTGGTCATATTTCTTCTGCATTCCAAACTACGAAGTCCTATCCTTTTTTGGTCTGTTCTTGTAAAAGATCTGCTCCAGCTTCTTAATCATTTCTTTATCCTTTTTCATAATAGTTTCTCAGTTCCTGTATATATGCAATTGATTACTCCTACCTGCTGGTAGCTCTTCTCTCTTCCTTAATTTAATTTTAGCCTATTTTTTTCTCAACATACCCTATAAGTTGTCAAGAACATTTTGAAATTTTCATCTAGTCTTTCATCACCCTTCCAATTTGCACTGCTTTGGTTTCGATTTAAAACTTAGAAAACACAGTTCATTTCTAGTTCATAATTTAGGTTATTAGTGAAGATGTAAACAAAGACCAATATGCAGCAGAATGTCTGAATCTGTTCTAAAACATCTCCCATTTTTTTGTGATATTCCAATCAGCTTTACACATTTCCTGTAATAATCTGGACATAGCCTCTGTGCTTTCTAAGAAAGTTTTTATTAAATATCAAAGTATATGTTATTTTCAGCCCTGGTAAAAGGGCTCGTGACCAGGAAAGATGGAAATCAAAGTTGATTGATGTGACTTTTTCTTGAAAAAATTTGTCTTCTAGGTTTTTATGTATAATAGCTTCATTACTTGTTGCAGTATTTTCTAGAGACTGAAGTTAAAATAGCTAGTTTATTATTTCTCAACTTCTATTGCCTGCCCACTTTTTTTTTTTTTATTAAATATGGACAATATTTTTGCTTTTTTCCTGCCTTTTGATATTGACTTGCTCTCACGACTTTTCAGAGGTAAGGACAGAGTTCTCTGCTAGCCTCAGCCAGTACCTTAAGCATCCAAGAATGAAGCTCATTAGGCCCAGCCATTTTCAAAATATTTAATGTATTTTAGCAATCTTGGATTAGTTCATTCCTATTTTTGTTTAACAGAGATTTAATTAATTGGTATTAATTGTACTAGCTGGGAGGTGTAAGTCTACTGTGAAGATTATTACTGTATATGGATTCCAGATTAATGGAAAACAGTTCTTACAGTAGTGTTTTTCTCTCATAAACACATGAAATGATTTTAAGAACCAAGGTTAATCCAAGAATGATTTCTGATTTTTGAAGTTCCGTGCTATCTTTGGCAAATGTACAGTAGTGTGCCATAAAATCCCACTTCTAAGCAATATTTTAAGAGCAATTGAGCATATTACGAGTGTTGAATCTGAGTGCTTTTGTTCTCACACTGGTGTTCAGACATGCTTCAGAAAGGAGCAGACTACTGATAGGACAGAAGATGTGAAAATCTACCTCTTAGAGCCTCTGTGGTTCTGACAAGCAGACATGAACTCTATATTAGTACACTGTATAAATATTACCTCCTTTATTCTTTAAATAGGTATAAAAATGGAGCACTAGTTCAAAGCTATGACATGTTTTGCTATTACATGCTCAGTTTTCCCCATAGATGCAGCTTTGCAATTTCATCAGGCCCAGTCAGCATGGGTTTCCAAAGGGCAGATCCTGCCCGACTAACCTGATCTCCTACAACAAGGTGACATGCCGGGTGGATAAGGGAAGAGCTGTGCACATTGCCTGGATTTTAGTAAAGCCTTTGACAATGTCTCCCACAGCATTCTCTTTCAGAAACGTATGGCCCAAGTTTTGGATAAATACACTCTGCACTGGATAAAAAGCTCTCTAGATGGCCAGGCAGAAAGAGTGGTAGGGAATGGAGCTAAATCTGGCTGGCGCCCTGTCATAAATGGTGCTCCCCAGGGTTCAGTACTGGGGCCTGCTCTCTTCAATATCTTTATTAATGATCTGGATGAGGGGATTGGGTGTACCCTCAATAAATTTGCAGATGACACCAAGCTAGGTGGGTGTGTAATCTGCTAAAGGGTAGGGAAGCTTTACAGTGGGACCTAGACTGGTTAGATCCATAGGCCAAGGTTAATTGAATGGGGTTCAACAAGGCCAAGTTCCAGGTCCTGCACTTGGGTCATAAGAGGCCCATGGCATGCTACAGTCTTGGGGATGTGTGGTTGGAAAGCTGCAAGCTGGAAAGGGGTATTGATCAATAGTTGACTAAATATGAGTCAGCAATGTGCACAGGTGGCCAAGAAGACCAGTGGCATCCTGGCTTGTATTAGAAACACTGGGGCCAGAATAGGGAGGTGATCGTCCCACTGTACTCAGCACTGGTGAGGCCACACCTTGAATATTGTGTACAGTTCTGGGCCCCTCACTATAAGGACAGAAATGCTGGGGCATGTCCAGAAAAGGGCAATGAAATGAGGCCCTCTTGAAGGGCCTAGAGCACAAGTCCTATGAGGAGTGGCTGAGGGACCTGGGGTTGTGTAGTCTGGAGAAGAGGAGTCTGAAGGGAGACCTTATTGCTCTCTACAGCTACCTGAAAGGAGGTCGGAGTGAGGGGGACAACATCTTCTCCCTCGTGGCATGTAATAGGACCAGAGAGAATGAATGCAAGCTGCATCAGAGGAGGTTTAGGCTAGATATTAGGAAACATTTCTTCACTGAAAGCGTTATCAAACATTGGAATGGTCTGCCCAGGGCAGTGGTGGAGTTGCCGTCCCTGGAGGCATTTAAATGGCATGTGGACTTGGTGCTGAAGGACATGGTTTAGTTGTGAGCTTGCAGAGTTGGGTCAAAGGTTGGACTTGGTGATCTTGAAGGTCTCTTCCAACCAAAGAGATTCTGTGATTCATGGATCCTTGTCTGGGGAGAAAAGGACATTTTTGTGATGTATTAAGGAAAAAGTAAATTCCTGATTAAATTTAGTGTCTTGCAGAGATAATGGAGAGCTTTATCGGCCATTGAAGTGTTCTCAACAGCTTTTGAGGAATGGGAGTGCAACAAAGATGGAGGTCTTTTTATTTCTTGCTCTTGTTTTCAGTTCTGCTTGAGTATCACAGGATCTGATGCAACCTTAACTGACAAAATATATTTTTTCTAAATAATAAACAGATAGGGTCCTTCTCAGATTAAAATTATCTGAATAGTACTCTACTGCACTGCATAGCCATTGTGCAGCATTTGCCTTTTTTCTCACTTTCTACCTAGGGGTATAACAGCATGAAAAATACCATGCTTTGTTTTAGTAAACACAGTGTTTGGGTGGATTTGTTTTAATGTAGGTATTGTTTAAACCAGATGAGTCAGGTGAAAGAATCATATTTTGCTCATGAAATGGAAAATAGCAGCATTCTTCATAGTCCTTATTCCTGCAGGAATCTTTCCCAATCTTCCATAAGCTCTGAAGAAATTTCTCTGTTATGAAACAGAATTTCTGGGCTTACAGTAGAGACATCAGAGAGTGAAATCTCAACCATGGTTGTCCTGTGACACATCCAGTCAAGATAATAGATGCTCTAGGCCCAGGTCCCTTAGCATCTCTAGCAGTCTTCAAATGAAAGAGACCACAGCAGGAAAGAGTAAAATACTCTGTTTTCAGCAAGTG
>VWZY01007976.1:0-21256 GCA_013399075.1 Chloroceryle aenea
ACCAAACAAAAAAAAAAACCCAAGCCTAAACAAACCATCCAACCAAAACCCACACCAACATCATTTTGACACCTAACTTTTTTTTCAGTACTGTGCCCATTCTTCCAGTGCCTGTCTGACTCCTACAGTGGACTGTTTCAGCCTTAATCAGGAAGACTGGGAGGTGAGTTGTGATATGTTGTCAGTATCCTGAGATGTCTCCCAGAAGTAGTATGATACTTGTGGTGGGTCTTTCTTCATCCTTTCTTTTGGGAGGCATGTGATGTTGATACAGATGCTTTGTTCTTCCAGTTTTAGGTCTGCTGAGCTTTATTTTTATACATTTTCTTAACACATTCTTGCTTCTGATCATGCCGTTATTCAGCTTTCCAGTTCTTCTTGTTACCTCCAAAATTAGTGTTACCTGGGCAACATAGGGCTGTGCTTCTGCAGTGACCATTGATTGATCTTTAAGATTCGTGTTTACATTCTGGGACCTCTGGTGTCACTCCATGTCTGTACTCTTCCACATCACATTTTATTTTGAACTCAACAAACTGTTCGATCTACACTGTAGCTGTTTATTATCACTGTAAACCAAAACTGATCTAAAACAGACATAGGCCATAGTTACCTGACCACTAGAAAATTGCTATCCTTCAGAAAAAAAGAAAAAGTTAAAATCAACTCAGCCTGGGCAAGCCACGGCAAGTCAGTCCTGACTGACTAAGCCTTGACGGTCAGGTCAATGCAAAGCGTGTGGACTTGAACTAGTAATAGCAGAAATTATAGTTACTGGGCTGCAAAGCCTTCCTGCTGAACATATGTTAAGACTTGAATCCAAACCCTCTGTCAGACAGCTCTACAAAGAGATGCATTTTGTGACATTGCCATGGGCAGGTCCTAATCATCCAATAAGCCCTTATGACTCCTGCCTCAAGTATGAGTTTGGCTGTTGCACCAAACCATATCTGAGTTCACATTACAGGGGGCTGCTCCTTGATTGCTATCTTGCTACTTGTGCCTAATGCTTTAGTGAGTAGCTCTCAGTCACTGGATCACCACGAGGATTGTAAAATCTCTCCATGGAAGCAGGCACTGTGATTTTTCAGCAGTTGGTTTCGATTGTATTCACAAATACAGAAGCATTATACAGAAGAACAGCTCCCGGAGTCTTTGACCAAGAAACCTCTCAGTGAACCAGAAGGTTAATTAAACATCACGTACTTGGTCTCACTAAGTGCATATGAATTGAAGCCATACAAGAAATGAACTTTGGTTTCCCGCACCTATTAAGTTGCTGGTATTTGTCTCCAGTTCATATCGAAGTGAAGTCAAGATTAAAAAAAATATTCCTAAGAGAGGCTCTCCATGCTATAGTTAAAACCACAGAAGTAAACAAATAAATGAAACCACACTGGTGATTTAGAAGCTTCCCTGGAATTCAGAGATGAAAATACCTAGAATCACAGCATTGTTGACATTGGACAGGACCTCTAGAGATCATCTTGTCCAACCTCCCTGCTCCAAGCAAGGTCAGCTAGAGCAGGTTGCTCAGGGCTGTGTCCACATCCATGTCTGACTCATAGCACAGCTCAGAGCTCCGGGTCACTGGTCAGGCTGATGTACAATTTGGCCACAGAAATCTTTCCATACAACATTTCTTCTCAGGCTTTCCAGAGATGGCAGTGCTAATCTTTAGATTCATAATACGTCCCTGCATGGATACGTGCAGAATGTGGAAGGAGAGTCACCAGACTTATGAATCCCTATATGCCTTCACTCATCCTTTGATATGGGGCATGACCTTACGATTTCTCTGTGCATAAGGACTGGCTGAGACCCTGCAAAGCTAAGAGCTTTCTGACACAATGTCACTCTGGTTTTCCTCCTTTGTGCTTTGACTTCTTTCGATCGAATATTGCAGTTTGGTAACATAGCTCTGGATAGTTTTCTCCTTGCCCTGAAAGAACGCTGTCATTTGCACTCTTAATGCCTGGAGGACTCTCTGATGTCTGATACAGTTTATGTGATATACTCAGGAGATGGGCTGATGTCCCTACACTGTCATACTACTACAGTGCTACTTATAACGGGTACAGTGATGTCTCATTTTAGATATGACAGTTTCTTCTTCAGCTGACTCACTGGATCTCATTGCATTCTGGGCTTTGATAAAGTTTTGCTTTGGGCTGTAAAAAATTGTCCCTTCTTCTGTTTGCCATGTTACTATGTTGTCTTATGAAACTATTAGCTGATGCTAATTATTCTTAATGCTAATATTAAGATATAGTACTAAAGCTAAGTAATTAGAAGAGCATCTATGTTTTTATTAACTAAAACTGGTATCAGGCACAAATATATGCTCACTTGTTAAAACTTTCTCCAGTTTTCTGCAATTTACCAGTGCCCACAGTGCTGTCTGGTGGCCAGCCAGCGCACTCTGGAGTGAAGCTGTACCCTCATCCAAGGCATTTGAGTACTCTAGTGATGAATGCTCACACTGAGAGTACTCACAAGCACCCGTCCACTTTCAAATTTCACGCACATACAGGACTCTGGAACTATACGAGCTGACACCAAAAACATACCCCTCCAAATTCATTACTGCTGAGTTTGCAAACAACAGTTAAATCTCATAGATACTTCAGTTGTAAGGGTGCTTCAAGATTGACCTCCAGATACTTTGCTCTTTCTTAATATTACTCTTAAACATATCTTCTGTGCTGGTAATTATCCACTGGATCCATTTCCCTAATCTTATGCAGAGAGTTGGACTAGCTGGACATCTACAAGATATATCCACATCTATATCTGTCTGGTCTTTGGTCAGATCTCAAACTGTAGCTGCTCATCAACAGGCATAAAAAAAGCTTCCTCCTGTTCTGCAAGTGAAAAGTGCATTTATACTTATTAATTGTATCATGGTCCTGACAACCAGATGTCCATCTTCTTCATCAATATCCCTTTATTCTACTAGAAGGGCTGGATTGATGTCCAGGTAAATAGGGGACAAATTCTCTGTACTCATCTCAAAAGTCCTGAGAAATGCATATTACAGCTGTTAACTTCCTAACTCTCAGCATTTCAAGCAGGGCTGCTTTATGCTTCTGGAGCTTTACCTTGATGTGATTGTTCCTCACTTGTTTTCTGCTTTGCTTGACTGTAGCTTATATTGTTTTTTTCCCTACCTGTTCTCATGAGATTTACATTCTTGACCTGTCCACTTATTTTCTGTCTTCACTGTTTCATTTAGCCCAAGCCCTTATATTGTTCCTCATTACTTGCTGCTGTTTGCATTGTTTAGACAAAAGGTCCCTGACCAGCTCAATGATTTTATGACAACACTTGCAGGAGCTTTCTGCATAGGTTTGCAGGTGGTCTGAGCAGACCACTGGTTGATCCAGCCATGGTTAAGTAGAAATAGCTTTTGGCATCTCCATATTTTTTTCCCTCCTGCGCCTGCCCTTTGCTCTTCTAATTCAGCCAAATCTCTGCTGTCTCGGGAGATGTATAAAAAGCCCTCCCCAAACCTGTACCTTCTGTACAAAGAAATACACTCTATCCATCTTTGAAATTGAAATTACAGCTGAAAATCACTGTCTATTCCCATTGGAGTAATACAGGATTGATTATTCCACACAGGATATTATCCAGTCTGACCATAAAGGACACAAATGATAGCTGTTTTACTGCTTTTCCTGGGAGACTGTGCCACATCCTGATCAATGTCTTTGTAAGGAGTTTGTGCTGCTAATCAGATTCATCCTTTCAATTTTAAATTCAGACTGTTACTCCAAGTTAGTTTCCTTTGTATGGCCCTTAATTAATTCATCATTATTATTGTCGCTGTTTACATTAATGAAGTAAGCAATGGAAATACTTGGCTCCAGTATAATGTTTGCTCTTCTATATGTGTGTAATCAAAATCTCCCCTGCATTGAAGATTTATAATCTCTTTATGACTTAAGATAAGAGGCTGATGCAAACACTGAGGACTTACAAGACAAGGTGATGGTATAACAAATTCATGTCACAAACCTGTCTCAAAAATAAACAGTCGGTCTTTCTGAAACTGCTGTGTATTCCCTGGTTATGAAAATATTTAAAAGCTTATTCAAGGCCGTAACTGCTATCCTTTTGTGTTTATAGAATCATAGAATCATTAAGGTTGGGAACAACCTTCAAGATCATCAAGTCCAACCATCTACTAAACATTATCAGCACCACTAAGCCATGTCCTGAGGTGCCACATCTACACATTTTCCGAACCCCTCCAGGGATGGTGATTCCACCCCCTCCCTGGGCAGCTTGTTCCAAGGCCTCACCACTCTCTCAGCAAAGACATTTTTCCTCATATCCAGCCCAAACCTCTCCTGGGGCAACTTAAGGCCACTGTCTCTTGTCCTGTCACCTGGGAGAAGAGACCAACACCCACCTCACTCCAACCTCCCTTCAGGTAGCTATAGAGAGCAGTAAGGTCTCCTCTCAGCCTCCTCTTCTCCAGACTAAACAACCCCAGGTCCCTCAGCTGCTCCTCATCAGACATTTTCTCCAGATCCTTTACCAGCTTTGTTGCCCTTCTCTGAACTTGCTCCAGCACATAGATGGCTTCTGCCCCAAGAAGTTCACAGTCTAAGCATTGGATTATCAAAGACATAGACATTGCTGCCTCAAGCACTACTTTCCTAGGTGGTACCCATGCATCTTTCTGAAACAAAGGAATTGGTCTTCAAGTATAACAAGTTCAATCTAGAGTCTAATCAGGTGATCCACATTGAAACAAGACTGGATTTTGACTTATAACAATGTAATATTAGAGAAACAGAGAGATGCAAGGTCAAGTCTCTGTCTTATTTGCATAAATACAGTCCATTACATGCAACCCCACCGTACTCATACATTGTTTGATCAGCCTCAACTCTTGGTTGAGCTGTCCTTAGATTTCTGTTATGGTAAATGGACAAATGGCAAGACCCCTGCCCCCTCTCCCCTCCTTCCTCCCAGGCATCAATAACATTGTTTTTCTCGATAAACTTCTGCATCCCAAAAGCTTCCTTAGAGCATGCAAGTTCTCGTTTTTCTGCTTGCATAGGTCCATCAAGCACCCAGACCTTACAAAATTGTGTTTTAGTTGTCTGTGGCTGCAGACATCTGCAATGAGGAAAGCAGCCTCCTTTGGCACAAAACATTATCTACTTATTCTTGTAAGGTACAAAGCTTTCAGAACAAAGTCTAACAACCACACTCAGGCTAAATGCATGGATATTAAGTGCACCTTCATAAATTTACATCCTTTCATCCTTTAGAGTTAGAAACATCTCGCTGTCACCCCATCTTTGTCTCCCTGCCATTCGGTGAGACAGGCAGACAGTCAGCCTTGCACTAACTCACATTAGCCTCACTTACCCAAATTCCTCCCTTTCTTTCAAGCACTGTTAAAATTTTAGGCCTCCTTTGATTTTTATGTCATTTTTAGCTTTGGAAAAGTACCACTTTCTAGCTGAATGGAGCCATCTAGACTGTGAATAATATGTCCCTGTAACTCATGGCCAGCTGT
Organism: Chloroceryle aenea; assembly: GCA_013399075.1. Classification (NCBI taxonomy): domain Eukaryota; kingdom Metazoa; phylum Chordata; class Aves; order Coraciiformes; family Cerylidae; genus Chloroceryle; species Chloroceryle aenea. Next base: position 5,540 of record VWZY01007976.1, read on the forward strand.
TGCTATGTAGCTCCGAAGCTATGTACCTGAACAGCTTTATCTATGAGATGGCTTTATCTCTCTTGCTTGGTACAGCACCTTTTTGCTTCAACCTGACTGGAGAAAAGATAAAAAACCAAAACAAAACAACACAACTAACTACCATCAGATTATCAATTTAATTGAAATTAATGGTGCATAGAAAGAAGAGCAGGCCAGCACAAGTTAAATAATATTTGGATAAGATAGGTGCCTGCAAGACAGCGGGGACTGATGAAGTGTGATGTGGGGTACATCAGAACTACCAGAAGCCATCATTGCACGCTAAGAGATTATCTTTAAAAATCTCATAGAGGAAAAGTAGTAGAAGAGGGAAAAAAGGGCAAATAGTACTATCTTAAAAAGAAAGGTGAATTTCAGATGAGTCAGCCTATCTCCAATGCTTGGAAAGAAAATAGACCGAATAATGAAACAGTTGATTCAAAAGCACCTAAAGGAAAGGACAATGATAAGAAACATCCAGCACTGGTTTGTCACAGCCAGATTACTTACATCCAGCTGAAGACAGGGCAACTTACCTACTTAGTAAGGAGAAGCAGAAATCATTGACATTTCCCACAACTGTTCTCCATCATCATTATGTAAGTTGTAACTTCTCACGTTGCAGAAATGTGGTTCTATGACTTTCAGCAACATCCTCTGGGTAGACTCTGAATTTTTAATTTAGTTTAAATTTTAATGATTTTTTTTCTTTCAAAATTTGTAGCCTAATATACCAGATTATTGTACTTCTGAGTTTATGTAATGGTGATAAAAGTACCAATGCTTCTTCCTTAAGATCTACCTGTTTACCCATTCAGTGGTGCCAAGGGAATGAATACAGCCTCAGCACCATAAAAACCCTCTAGAACAGATGCATTTCTTGGAAGGAGGATATTTCCTCAGGCACAAGGAAAACAAATGCTTATATTCCTCGAGAGAAGAACATCCAGAGGCAGCTCAAACCATACTTAGCACCCATCTGTGGACAATGGAGATGAGCCCTGGGTAATCTGTGGAGAACCAATCAACAGTCAACAGAGCAGAGCAAGCAGCAAATAGGAGAATTACTCATTTCCCATGGAGTTGCTTACATTTGTACCACTTGGGTGATGCCCCTGTAATCTGTAACTACCCTGCCAGGCAGGGTAATCGAGGGCATCTCAAATGGAGGCACACTTCAGGGGGTGGATGTGCCCTATCTTCATCAGCTAAGAGAACTAGCTCACAGACTGGCAGAAGGACCTCCACAGGCTCCTTAGCCAACACAGTCAGTAGCTCCTGGCAAGCCATTTAGCTCACCCTCTAACAGACACCAGGGCTCAGCTATGTTGTCCACAGTTAGCTGACTAATATGGCCCAGATTTCTTAGCAGGCTTCCAGACTAGGCTGGGAAACATTATATGGAATCTAATGAAAACCCATGCCTTCTGGGACTGGCATTCAGAGATGAGGTGGAGTTCCCTGGGCAGCTCCAGCCATTCTAGGTGTCTTTCCTTAGGCATTTGAACCTCACCCTAGATCTGGAATGTCTAAATTAAGCCCTACTGACAGGCAGACACCTGTTTGTGAGCACAGAATTCATCTGAGATGAATTCCATCTTTGTTCATAGCTTCACTCTTGAAGTGAAATATGGCACTTGCCCTTAATGCAAGCCTGGAGAGTCGCTGCAGGGAATGGGCATGGAGAAGGCAAACCAACATATAAAGAAGCTGCAAACAAGGTACATGGAACTTAAGGACTTCTTATACACCATCATTTACTTAGGTCCCCAGAGGCAATTATTCACTGAACCTGACAGGGTGGAGACTCCAAGCAAGAGCACTATGTCTGTTGCTCAGATCTCCTCTGTAGTAAAGAGGTCAACAAAAGGGAGAGAGACCAGAGCAGAGCATCAGGAGAGATACATGTCCCTGAAAAACATGTCTGATGAAGAAGGAATTAAATGTCAGGGTCTGTGGGTATGTGGAGGTATATTAATCACCTTCAAGTGTCTAAAAGGTTGATATAAAGAGAATTGTGATCCATTGCTCTCTGTGTCCATGGAGGGAAATAAAATAAACATAAGTGTCTTGGTTTTCAGCAGAGAGACATATGTTAGGTAATAGGAAAGGGAAAACAGACAATAAACCTTCTAAGAGGAAGGATAGTGGAGCTCTTACATGTATTGCCTCAGAAGGCAGTGGATTACAAGATAAGAAGCTTCTAAGATGTTACACAAACTTCTGCTAGTGGTGGCCAAGATTTAATCCTGCAGTGTGGAAGGGTGACCTCTTCTCATCCCTTTTAGTCCTCCACTTTGTTGCTTTTATAATTGTAATTCATGCCTCGCATCAATCATTTAATTTTGTTGTGTTAGATGGGGACACAAAACTGATCAAGGAAATGAGGGAGCTCCTGTCCTTTATCCAAAATGAGAAAATCACCTCTATCATCCTTACTACTATTTAATGAACTCCTGATAGCACTGACAGGACCACTATCTCTACAGAGCCTCCCTATATATCCTCCCAGTGGACCTGCCTTTTGTCCTGACCTTCTCTACAGCACAGGCAGAAGGATCAACATGGTAAAACATCACGGAAGTGCCTGGGCAGGAGGAGGAAGAAGAGGAAATGACAGAGAGTGGAACTGGGTAAAAAAAGAGAGGTAATTGGTGGAAGGAGAAGCAATGTGGAGATGCAGCGTAAACAATACAATGAAAAAGGTGGTAACAAGAAGAAACACCTTGTGGTGAGAGAAAGCAGGGAGAAAGCATAGAAAGCTGTATAACAAGCAGGTCAGATGTTGCATTAGCACAATCCAGTGTATTTCCCTTGACAAAGAGGAAAATGAGAAATTAAACTTTTTTAAATTATTATTATTTTTTTATTCAGGAGGACCAAGGGAAAATAGTCATAATGTACCCAGCCATCCACCGTTTTTTTAAGCAAGACAAAATCTGAAGATGAAGCATTCTTGCTATCCTGAATAAGGGGTACATGAATATGGATGGACTAACCATCCACCGAAGAAAGGAAGACGGAGGGGTGCCCAGGAGTCAGTGAAGCCCCCACGTGGGCCTCAGATTGCTTGAAGGCCCACATGGGTCACACTGAAGCACAGGACTGGCCTGACTGCCCATGGTGCACAGCTCAACACAGGTCTGATGCTGAGCTCACGTGCTCGTGGCAAAACAGGCCATTTTTTCCTCATGTAACTGGTGAAAAGAGAGACCTCTGCCTGTCAGGCTGAAATGATTCATCTCAACTCACTGGCTTGTCTTTCAGCAATCACTGCCTTTCTCCAGGGCTGGCATGATTGCAGGGCATACCATTCCCACATGCTCTCCAGAAACACACTCATTACTCCCAGGAAAACATGATGCCTGAAAACACAACCTCTGTTGCTTCCTGGTGCAGAGCAGCACCAGCCGCCGAAAGGCAGATTGAAAAGGTGACTGGCAGAGAATGGTTGTCTTGGACAGACAGCAGCACACTAGGCATCAGGCTGTTACCTTCAGTATATTCAGATGTCATCTACAGCTCAGCATGGTTTACAAGGCCCTCACACAAGCTAAGTTTAAAAAAAAAAAGAAAAAGGCATTAGAAAAGGGAAATAGTATAACAAATAACATATAAATACAAACAATATGTAAATACATAAATTAGAACTAACTAAATAAAGACTTGTACATAATATATAAAATACTGTGTCAAAAAAACCCTTCAACTTGATACTCAGAGATGGACCAACAGGTATGGAGGGTCACAGTCACCCTTCTCTGTACAACAATCTTGAGAACAGAAGAATCAGTACATGAAAAAGTCATTATCTTTATTAGGAACTATGCAAAATAAAAATTTTTTTCATTCTCAAACATTGCCCTGTCGTGTGTGTATACTGAGCTCCCACTCATCACAGTATTTCTGTATCAGGCATATGGATAGTACCAGATCATTCTCAATGACTCACTATTTACATGCAAAATGTCATGAACATCGGAGAGTGTTTTACACCTGGAATGCTATATTGGGCAGCACCAAATGAGTCAGTTTTGCTAGCAATGTTAGCAACAGTAGGAAAAATAAATGGCAATTTTAATTACATTTTGTAGATATTTTACAGCAAGAATTTCTATTTTGGCAAATAAAGACATCTGGAGTCTAAATATTTTACCTTCTCTGCTCCCACTGCTTTAGGATGGCAGGGAAGGGACACTAGACATTGCTGTGTAATTCACAGAGGCCTCAGGAGTGTAACTGAAGTCAGACACCATGGAGCAGAACAAACAGCACTGTACAGTAGTCACAGGAGCAGGGACCTGCTGAAGGCAGGTGATACTGCAGAGTTGTATTTTAATGTGAGATTAAACTGTGCACAGGAGAGGACTTGCCAACCGCACGAGTTCACGTCTACCTTCCAGAGTCTTCATAGCCTGGGTGCCAGGCTCTGGGCCACACAGCAAACACCAGCCATGCCCATGCAGCATACAGGCAGGAAGGTTACAAGTGGATAACGTGTAAGGTCAAGCTTCTACGCAATATGAATGCTTCTGTTTTCCCTGATCTGACAGATGCGATGGTCCCAAGCTTGTCCAATGAGGTGGCACAACAACAACAACAAGAAAAAAATAATTATTTATTTAAAAAACCTTGCTCTTTCTAACAGAAGAGCTCACAGTTTTGCTCTGCTTTGTTGCTAAATATACCAAGTACTATAAAAAAAGCCATCACAGGCTGGAGACTATCCATGAGGGACATTACTTTAAAGGCTTTTTCTCCTCTTACATGAAAGAAATCATTAGATCCCACTGCAGAGCAGTGAGGAATACCATCTCCTCTCCTGAATTTATGATTTGTGAGCTAATGCTCTTTCTAATTGAAATGGTTAGTGACTAATGAAAAAAATAAAGGATGCAGCCAAGCTTGGCTATACATTGGAAAGTTCATCAATATGCATTTTCCCATGACACTCAAGGATTTTTCCCATGATATTCAAGGAAATTTCCCATAAAAAGGCAGGAATCAGTCTGTGAGATAAGCAGTCATGAAGCAGATATCCTTACCCCATTTACACTGAACAGTCACCATCACAAACTATCCCTGGACACTCCAGAATCTGGAATAAGTATTTCATCATCCCCCTAAAGCTCCTCCTTTAGCTTCAGTGAAGCTGTGCTTTAAGATCTGTCATATCAGATCTCACGTGGGAAAAGATCTTCTCTTTGGAGATGTGGATGTCCATTTGCTTTTTAACCATGGATGTGGGAACAAGCAGGTCTACTTACATAGAGTAGTCCTTTGTTGCCACTTATGAAATAGGAAACAGATGATTTTAACAACTTCAGCAAACATTGTGTTAAAGGATTAAATAAAGAAAGAATTTAATCACATTTCATTAAGTGAAACTGTGGGAAGAGGCAGACATGAATGGCAAAGCAACTAATTTCCTGGGCCAGAACAATCCCCACTATCAATCCAGGCTGTGGGAGGAGGTGATAGAGAGCAGCCCTGCAGAGAAGGACTTGGGGGTGCTGGCAGATGAGAAGCTGGACATGAGCAGCCAGTGTGTGCTTGCAGCCCAGAAGGCCAATCCCATCCTGGGCTGCAGCAAAAAAAGTGTGGCCAGCAGATCAAGAGAGGGTATTCTGCCACTCTGCTCTGGTCAAACCTCACCTGGAATACTGCTTCCACCTCTGGAGCCCTCAGCACAGGAAGGACATGGGCCTGATGGAGCGGGTCCAGAGGAGGCCACAAAGATGATCGGGGGNGGATTTAGATTGGAAATAAGGAGGAAGTTCTCTACCAGGAGAGTGGTGGAGCACTGGAACAGGTTGCCCAGGGAGGTGGTTGAGGCCCCATCCCTGGAGACATTCAAGGTGGGGCTGACAGAGCTCTGAGCACCCTGCTCTAGTTGACAATATCCCTGCTCTCAGCAGGCAGATTGGACTGGATGACCTCTAGATGTCCCTTCCAACCCAGACATTTCTATGGTTCTAATTTACTCCCATTTGGTTGAGTCAAAGCCCCAGCAGTATCATATGTGTCATTTACCTGACTCGATGGTGCTAGGAAGCCTTTGGCTAAATCCAATTTTTAGCTGAAAGATTTCTAGGGCACAGCAGGTTGTGTAATAGACAGAACTTGGGTTAAGTGAAGTCTTTAACTTGTTTGACGTATCCCTGATTAAACTTTCTCTTAAATAAAACTGTTTGACCAAACCAGGCATATGTGAACTAGGAATCACACATTAAAAAAAAAAAAAAAAAGCAGTATAGAACTGAGATTACTTGCCTGCACACTCATATTCTCCTTGTTCACCTGCAGAGTTGTTGCCCATATACTTACACAGGCTTGGAGGCTACTCATTGCCACACAGTTGAATCCAAAGGTGCTTGGTATCTTCCATCTGGAGGTCCTGCATTTTGCCCCCAAACACTACCAGAAACTAATGCAAAGGCTCCTTCTCCAGGCTAAGTGTGCAGTGGAGGTCTGTATCTGTTAAGACTTTTTAGTTGAAAGATCATCAACAATCTCCTTTGCAAACACAAATCTTCTTTGGATCTCACATATAGGACACTAAATAGAGACAAACCATCTAACATTTGCATGAACATGGCTTTGGCACAGACTTGAATGCTACCCATTGCTGCTTACCTCTTACTGTGTGGTTCATCACAATTTTGGCAGCACTTTCCCATTCAGAGCCTGTGCTGACTTTGGAGCTAACATGAGCAAGGGGTTCTTCCCAACAATCAGTCTGGATATGCCCACCCTACTCACCCACATAAGCAATGCTCAGCCACTCTCCAGAAGGCCAGAAAACATCCCTTGGCACATTTTGTTTGCTGACAGAGATGGAGCTAAGGAGGATGACTGATCAGATAATTAGGACAGTATCCTTTTTATTCCTCAGTCTGGTAAACAGAAAACTAAAACTGTGTCTCCCCTCCCATAGGATGCTGTTGGAAGGCTGCTGGCTTTCCTTATTCCAAGCTATTTAATGTCTCAGACAGCAGATTTCCTTCCACCATTCTCCACTGCCACCTCTATTTCTAACCCTGCTATCAGGATATGCATTAGCTTTGCAGTGCAACGCTTAGTATCAAAGATGAGATTCTTCTGATGTGACTGGAGAGGAAATTCTGGCAAAGTAAAACTTAACCAATCTTCTGAAAGGTATACTTGAGGTAGAGGTAAGCTTAGTGACAGAGTAGTGTCAAACTGCATAATTTCTCATGCCTTTACAAAATATTCCCCAGATCTGCTCAGGGACTTCTTGCATGGACCCTGTCTTGAGCCACTCTGGTGCCACACAGACACACAAATCTGCCATGGAGTTCAAGTTGCTCTGGGCTGTATTTATCTCAGTCTCTCCCCAAAGGATGGATTTGCAGCCCTTAAGGCATCCCGAATGCGGATGCATTAACCCCAGTCACAAGAACGACAATGAAGTCAAAGTAATCAGAGCACTGAAAACTGCCATTGAGTGAAGAAATGTGACTGTTTTTCCATGAACTGCTGCTCTGCATGGTGACCCTCCACCACCTTCTAGAGTCACTTCCACTGTGCACAGAGAAGTAGAGGGAAATTGGAGATGAACATTGTTAGTATTTAGAAAACCACACTCCAGACCTTATGGCTTCTCTACGGATCTGCTGCTGCTTTTTAATCTGATCAATAACCAAGGTATGCAAGGGATTTTATCAAAAAGAAAGATTTATATATATACACATATGTGTCTCTCTCTATGCATCTATATATACACAAATGAGCATTTTGCTGCAAGTGCCGTAGCCCAGTGTGCCATAGATGCACCAAAATACAACACTGGGCATGCAGCTTCTGAGTCTCACTGAGCTCCTCAGGAGGATCCATCTGCATGGCAGGAGCTTGCCCTTGGAACAGGTACTCTGTCAAAAGGGTAGATCAGCCAAAAAAATGAGGGAAATGCAATCTTCTTTGATAAGGTCCTTCCTGTTCTTCCACCACATTTATTCTGGACACAGTATTGATTCAAGCCCATTATTTTCAAGCATCATTACAAGTAAAATGAAGAGTGATAAATTAATATTTTAATGTGAATATAATGACATAAAGATACTTTTAAAGTAATTAGATTCTCAGCCTTGAGAGTGTGCAGTGTCTTTATGCCATAAAGTTCATGTGATACTGACAGTAGTGAGGTTCAAGACGTGCCGGTGGGAATCGACTGCTGCCTGCTCCTCTCTCAAGCAGGGAGTACCTGTCTTCAAGATTTCTGCTTGGTCACTGCTTGGAAGGAGCATGAGATTGCTGAGAGGTGAGAGCAGCAGGTGAAGTCTTCCTTATAGTGTTGAAGTGTTAGTATCCATGACTAAGTGACTCAAAATGTAACCCTGCACAGTTCATTTCCCTTCTCCTGGCACAAGTAACATGGGAACTTGTTTCTGAAGTTGGGTGCCCATGGCTTTAAACCCCATTCCTTGCCTAGCACAGAGCTGTTTACTACGGCCTACTAAGAACAGGTTTGTAATAGGAAACATGCTCTGGTGTGCCTCAGTTTACCAAAAGCAAGTCTCCAATTGTTGGAACCCTCTAAAATCTTTGCATACAGCACTCCCAAGTCACATCAAGTCTAGTGTATTCCTGCACAAGAACTGCTCTTCACATCCCCCTGGGCACAGAAATCCCTGGAGCAACTTGGGTTCTCCCAGATGCCACAGAGGGAAGTGTGAGCATAGGTGAGACCTCCCCAGCAAAAGACAGGCAGCTGTTTAATACCTTTCAGCTTCTGGATGCTGCTCTAGGAGAGAGGTAGTGCCCAGGTAGCCAGAAGCCAGGCTGCTTTGGTGTCACCATATATCAGTATGATAAATAACCTCATTGCAATGAGGCTCTTGAGTTCAGGTTGTTGGTGTCACCAAATGCTCCTGCTGAAGAACCCCTGGCTTTCCAGCTTCAGTCAAGTCGGGACACCAAACTGAGTTCCTCCTTTCTCTGCCCAAATTATTTTAAATAGCCCTCTGGATTTGACCAGGAATGGCTTCTGAATTTAACAGCTTCTAAAAGCTGAACTGCTTCTCCTGTTACAGAGTGATTTATACAAGGGTTAGATCCTCTCATTGGTGTCTCATGATAATTAAAGACTAAAGTCATGACCAAAATCTCTGGGATTAAGGCTTAAATATCACTGCCTGAGAACTGAAGACAGCAAAAGGTGGCTGAATGGATCTACATGAATACTGAAGTGTCATTCTGCTGAAGATGAGGCAGTAGCAGACAGGCAGCAATGAGGACATGATATGGGGAGGCATGAGGGTGGACAACAGAGGGAAGCATGTGCCAGTTATCTTAAAATGAGGTTGGAGAAAGCTTGATCTGCAATCTCTATTTCTGTAAGTGCAGTAACTGCTTGGCTAAGGAGAAACAGCTGAGGTTGCATTGGAGCTATATATTATTTTTTCCCATGGTCACTCAAGCTAATAGAGTTCAGCTTTGCTGAGATGTTTAATCATCCACAAAACCTTCTGAGAACCTACATAGAGAGGTTTCCCTGCAGTTTAGACAAAGTATAGCTATCTTGCAGTCTTGCAACCTTACAGATGCATCTTTTCCAACCTAGATGATTCTGTAATTCTGTGATAAGCAGACTAGGAGAAGTAGGACAGTTTCTAAAGTCCCTATTTGGTCAGAGATTCACAAGATATCACTGTAGTGTCCTTGCTTGTACCTGGCCTCTGGATGGAGACTTCTGAGTTTGTTAAGAGTCCAGAGGTTCCCTAAAACTAAGCACAACAAATCCTACAGCAAGACATTCATAATAAATCTAATTCACAAGGAGCATTGTCTCAAGTGGAGGACTCAACTTGTCTTACAAGTCTAGGAAGGTGTCCCTCTGCCCTGAACAGAAAAAGAAGGGATTCAGAGCAAAGGATGAGATGAATTACCTTCCCAAGGTCCCTGTACCATGCTACCAGCTTCTTGTTTGGCATTTCACTTTGCTGAGTCTTGAGCTTAATGGAAAAATGTGGTGGTTGCTGATTTCACACAGATTCCACCTATGGAGGCCAAAGGGGTCCTGATTACTAAATTTCACCTGTAACTATATAACTATTGGTAGTCCCATTTTAAGCTTTCAAAACCAAAATGGGATGGAGTTTGTGAAGTTATAGTGGTTTGTAGAAAAATGACAGGAGTGAGGTGTTTGCCACATATCACAGGCTAATGCAAAAGAATTAACCTGCTACCATCATGTATCCTCATTGCTCAGAGTCTGTCCAGGGCCCTGCCAAATCCTTAGGGATCAGCTTTGTTAAACACCATGTGCTGAAGCAGTACAGCAGCATCTGCAGCATCTGCAATGCCACTTGCTATAAACCCTTTGGGGCAGGTGATGCCTGATTTTTGTAAAGACCCCTAACACAGAGGGGTACTGGTCTGTGACTGCAGTTTTCACTTGCTGTAGTAGTCCAGATAATCCCCAGTGGTGGTTTAAACAACATGAGTAGTTAGTTTTTGTACATAGGTTGTCCTGAAGTACATCGGTAGGTACAGGGTCCATGGTACATAAGTTGTTCTCTTAAATGGATAACACAATCTTTGCAGTGGAAGTCACTCTCACCTTCCCACACAGAGAGGACTGTCTCAGCCTTGCTGTTATGCCCTGTGCTGAAGGTGCTGTTTCTTCACAAGGAGGACGGCTGATAACAGATTGGGACACACCTTTCTGCTGGCAAAAGCACCTCTGGGGACTCCTTATTTGTTCAACGTAAACAACAACAACACGGTCCTTCCATTTGGTAGTTTCCAAATATCAAAGTACTGTTTCCTTAGAGAAATCTTTATTAGACAGAGATAAAATACCATCTTTAGCAATGAGGGATGACGAATTAATTGCATTAATATTTGCAAAGTGCCTGGAAAATTTTAACAGCTCAAGATGTTCAATTAAATTAATATTTATTATGATCTAGAAGAACAGACAGATGCCACCATGAGCCAGGCCCACTCCTTCTTCACTGGTAAACCTGATCTTCATATGAGTGCTGAATACCCAACTGGATGTGCACTACACTGTTCAGTTTGGTGTTGCTAATCACTGGCAACTTTCCTTTTGTTCTAAACAGGATAGTTCCAATGCCAAGGACAGGGAGATGTTAAGAGGAAACAGGGCTGGTTTTTTTGTTGTTGGTTTGTTTGTGGTTTGTTTTTTTTTAAAAGAAAAATTTAATACAGGAAGTCAATGTGAGCCTTTGAAGAGGGGGTAGCAGACAAGTGCAGGACAGTTGAATTGTGTACAGAAGATGGTGTGATGACTGGTACAAGTACTTTGGGGCTGGAAGAAGTGGGAAAGCTTAACCTGAGAAAGCCGCAGAGGGGGCAAAGACATCCCTACAAAGGTTGGGCAAGAAGATGCAGATGGAGTGGGTAGATTTTGAGGTGTATAGGCAAAGCTGAGTGGAACAAAAGGTGGTGACAAACATGTTTGACAGTGGAAGGTGCAGCAGACAGAGAGAATGCCAATCCTTAGGGAAGAGCAAGAGCTGTGAGCACACACAAACAAAGGCAAACGAGTCCTGCTCTTTGTTCAGATGCTAGCTCACTGCAAAGTCCTTGGCAGGAGGAAGACGTACGATCAGCCTTCCATTACACCTCTGCAGACATCGTTTTTCCCATCTGCAGCATGGCAGAAATTAATATTCCCCCATGGCAGGGGAACTGAATTTTTGATTGCTGGATGATGCTACAGGAATGCAAAGTGGGTTGCTATGAACAAAAAGTGTGCATTTATTTTGTTGCTGACATAGTTTCCCAGGGCAAGGCAGAGGAGAGGGAGCTGGTTGAGGTGAAGGACACAGAGTACAGCAGACCCATTTTCACACCAGACCAAAGCTGCCTCCATGTTGTGCTGACTACTGACCCCGGGAGACTGTGCCAGATGTGCAGGGACATGAGGACATAGCACCCTCCTTGCCCTTCTCCAGGAGTGCTCTGCTGCAGTAAAACCCAGTACTTCCCAGGGATCCTCTACTTGCTTTGACTGTTGAAGGACACACAGAGCTTGAAAAGAGACATGATGGATAGTTCATAAATGGGGATGGGGAGTCAGAAGATTTGTCTTCCTTGCTAGGAAGTCTTTTCACTGACTCCATAAAACATAGTTTAAAGAGCCATAGGGAATAATCCTCTCCTATGGCTCTGCAGTCAAAGGTGGCACTAAGGATTTGATTTATCAGATACATCCAGTGGGAGTAACAATTTAGGTAATTATAATATTGTGGGAGCATCAAAAAGACTGAGACAGTTTGTGGACATGCTGTACCCATGGGCAAGGCTCCTCAATGGACCACAGGCATCCAGTATCTTCTGTATATGAGGTTCCAACTTCTCCCCTCCTGAACTGCAGAACTGAGATGAGAAATACTGAGCCCAGTATTTCTGATCAGGGGAATCCTACATCTTCCTGAGTGTTTCTCCCCATCCTCCTCCCATCTATGCACAGGGTGCCCCACCACCAGACCAAGGTGTTATGGGGAGAAAACCCTGACCAGTGCCCAACCTCCTGGGCTGCTCAAGTGTTTCTTGGCAGAGCAGAGAAGCTGCACTTACCTAGATTTATATGGCATTAAGGACAGCTCTAGGCACCTTTGCCACCCATTAAAAACACAGATCAGACAGCAGAGCAGCCTCTGCAGTGGGGAAGTGGCTTGATCAGCAGCACGGGACTGTGAGGACATGGGGAAGGAAGGGGGACGAACCAGATGAAAACTCATTTTACTGAAATGTAAAAACCTGAATCAATAACCTTCCCTCCCTACTCCCAGTCAATACTTGCATCCCCAAAGACATCACCTGACATTATTCAGCTTCTTTTTAAAGCTCTTCGGTGAATTCCTGACTTCTGCCTGACTCTTAACAGGAATCTCAGTGGTTCTCAGACTCAAGGGACTTCACTTCACGGCAGAGAGTGGGCTCTGGAAGATAAGCTAATTCCCAACAGCACCTGCTGAAAGAGCATGTCAGCAGCCCTTACTCTTCTTCAGCGAGCAATCGAGCTGTGCTTTTGCTCCTGCCAAAGGGCTGCACTCTCTGCTACGTGAAGATTTATAGCAGGGCTCAGATAAATGGAGATGAGTGCTTTTATTATCTATCTGAAACCATGCAAATGCAGAGTGTGGGTTATGAGGTGAGGGATAAAGGTCTCATTCAGCAAGACAGAAGAGCCAGTTTGGGAAGTAAATAAATGTTGGCACTTTCCCTTGAAGATACAGTGAGGGAGGGGGAGGACTGTTTCCACCTGTGAACGTGGTTTCCAGAACAGAGAGTAAAAGACCTCAGGGAAATGTAATTACAGAAGTGTATTTAATGAGCAGAAGTCTCATCAGCAAAAAGAAAGTCTTTAAATAAAAAGGGATGGGAAATGACAGGACACAGTTTAACCCTCGGAACCCCTCTGATGGTGGTTAGAAGTTTCTGTTGAAGTAAGGCAGGGAGTCCTACGCCAAAAAATAAGAAAAAAAAGAAACCAAAAGAGTCAGACTCTGAGGAATCAGAGAATCCATGGAGAAACAGCCATTTCTGCAAATTCCCTGCATTACAGATCAAGGGATGGCAGGTATGACCTATGCTTTCTGAAAGATGCAATTTGCCCACGAAGGAAGGCCTCTGAACTGAAAAGACTCACAATCTCTGGCTGTTTGTCTAACACAAAACAAGTCCTTCCAGGAGCCATTGGAGGAAGAATGCTGTCAAGATGAGCAATGCTTTCTTCAAAGTCCAAGAGAAGGTTCTTTTATAGCTGTAGACTGAGAAAGCAAGAACAGGATTACTTTTTGAAACTAGGCTATGGACGGGAAAAAAAAATGAAACTTTATTCCTAGAAGCAAGACTTTTACAAGTTACCCAGTGGCTTCAGTGGGACAGCTGACATGAGTAATCACAACTCAGATGCATGGGTGTAAGACCATGGCTGGATAGAAAGAAAGCTCAATATAGTATTCATTAGGGTGAAGAAAGTGAGGTTAATTTAATCTCTTCTGGCAATTTCCCAAAAGCATCATCAGCAGGGTAGTAGTTTAAGAGATTAATATGATAATATCTTAAGACATAAATAAAATGTTTAAGGATTTTAATGGAAAATAAAGCACAGCCATGGACATGAATGAAGACTCTTGACTCTTGTTTACTTCAGTGAGTTGCTATTGATCAGCATCCAGACTTTGGTGTGTGACAGGATCACACCCTCCAAAGGCAAAAGCCATTAAGTAAATTGCCAGCTGAGTAGACACAATAATGATTAACTCATATTAATGTAGTTAATAGTGAAGCTAATAGCAAAAATGCTCAGAATCTCTTAGTCTGGCACTTTTAAAGGCAATCCTTGGATACAGGTACCAAATTGCTTTGCAAATTAGGAGGATTTGGCTCATAAAAAATAAAGCTAAACTCATATATAATCCATCCCTCCTTCTTAAGACAGGATTAGATACACCTAAGTCATTCCCAGTATTGGTCTACCCTGTTCTTAAAAACTCTGTGATGGAACATCCCCATCTTTTTTATTATCCTTACTGTTACAAAACTTTTTCCTGACCTAAGTTCCTTTGTTATGTTTTAAGCCCTCTGCTTCTTGCCCTATACACCCTGGGCAAGGATATATATACCAGTATATTCTGGTAGTCTCTGAAGCAAGAGTCATTTCTATTTTCAGGTTTCTTTCCTTCAGGTTGAGAAACCCCACTTCCCTGCATATTTCTTTTTTTGGCACTGTCCCCAAAGGAAAAAAATGTCTGGTCATTTCTGTAAATGAAGAGCAGTAGGAATAGATTGGTCATTATGACTTGATTCTGATCTCCAATCTAAGATGTCTCCATTGGCCTCTGGAGGATTTGACCACAGATTATTGACCTGTGGCTCCTCACTCATTTGCTGTCCTGTCCTCTTACACCAGTGCAATCATGCCTGTGGACTATAGACTCAGAACTGGGAAACTTCCAGTGCTCCAGAACTTCTGCTCCCCATGTTCACTGCCATTGCATCTGCCCTAGCTCAACCCTTAAAGCAAAATTCAATTGTAAGATCAGGCAAATTTGGGCTTGCCTGCTGGGAACTACCTGATCTCCAGTGTTTGAACACTTAGCAACACAAAGCAAACAGGTATTACTGGCACACAGGCAAACCTCCTTTAACCATTTGCAATGAATTGCTAGCAAAAGTGATCTGCTGACAGAATGAAACTCTGCTCATCACTAATTGCACTTCTCATAAGCATTGTTGAATTTTCATCTGTAAAGAAACTTGCAGTATTCCAGCTTTTCCTTTATTCTGTTTTATTTGACCTATTTTCTCATTCTTTTCCCCTCCATTTGCATGTATTTACCAGAAGATTTTAATCCATGCGGGTAAGACTCAGAAAATCTTCAGTTGCAAAAAATGATTTAAATAAAAACCAGAATCCTTTACATTTATGAAAAGGTAACAAACATTTTGAAATACTGCAAAGCTTCAGAACTAGTAGTCTGCATTTTAGAAGCCAACTATGTCTCTGTAAACAAATCTACAACTGTACTTGCCTGCCTAATTTGCTGGTAAGATGAGGTTAATAAAAAATCCACCTGAGGTGTGGTGGAAGTTCTGGCAAGAAAATCCCCTTTATATTGCCCTGTGTGGGCCTAATGAAACACCAATATTTTAATTGCCTTCACTTAGGCTGACCTGATTCATTATCACTAGCGC
>VWZY01007976.1:21322-36607 GCA_013399075.1 Chloroceryle aenea
GAAAGGCATGTGATGTAATAGAATTGTAGACTCATAGAGTGGTAGGGGATGGAAAGGCCCTCTGGAGATCATGGAGTCCACCCCCCCTGCCAGAGCAGGAACACCTAGGGCAGGCCACACAGGAACAGATCCACGTGGATCTTGAAAGTTGCAAGTGAAGGAGACTCCACCACCTCCCTGGGCAGCCTGGTCCAGGCTCTGTCACTCTCACAGTGAAGAAGTTTTTCCTTATGTTGAGGTAAACTGAAAAGAGTCTGGCCCCTTCTACTTGACCCCCACCCTTCAGATAGTTGTAAACATTCATAAGATCCCCTCTCAGGCTTCTCTTTTCCAGGCTTAACAGCCCCAGGGCTCTCAGCCTTTCCTCCTAAGAGAGATGTTCCAGTCCCTCTGTAGCCTCCATTGGACTCTCACTAGTATTTCCCTGTCCCTCTTGAACTGGGGAGACCAGAACTGAACACAATACTCCAGATGTGGTTTCACTAGTGCAAAGTAGAGGGGAAGGAGAATCTCCCTCGACCTTCTGGACACATTTTTTTTTATGCAACCTCGTGTCATTTGCAGCTCTTCAGAAGCAAGAGAAAAAAAAACCTTTACTAACACATGTAGTTTTTACAGATTCTGAGGACCCACTATTGTCTCCTTTAGTGTTTACACTTCTAGGTCAACCACAGCCTCTCTTGTGCTGCACTAACAGACTGCCCTGTGCCACTCTGGTGTGTCAGAAGGTGCTTGCTCTTGAAGCTGTGACATAGGACAGGGAGGTCAACTGGACCCCCTGAGCTGTTTGACAAAGCCCATTCCCAGTGCCTGGGGACGTGTGCTCACATAGGCTGTTGGTTTTCTTCTTTGTACAACAATGCCTAAAGTTTTCAAATGAGAACAAAGGTCCATTGGGCCAGATTCTGTATAGACACAGGGGAAACGATGAAATCTACCTCAAACAGGCAAAAGGAACAGTTAATGTTTGTGTTCCCTTACAGGAAACTGCCATATGGCCCAGAGCAGTGGAAGGGTCCTGGAAGTATTGCTACCATAAACCTACCCTTTCAATCGTGTTTCACTTCCCCTCTGATCTACTGATTGAGTACATTTCCTCTACATCCCTGGTCTACAGCCCACACCAGCTGCTAAGAGAGTTTCTCCTACAGAGAGGCAAGAAGAGCAGTGGTTCTCCACCATGTCATGGATTTTTCTTTGATGAGATCCAGACAATGACAAGGGACAGAGCCTGAGCACCATCAGAGCATCACTGATTCCACTTTGGTTCTTGTGTCTACACTCACCAGCTTTGGCAATGTGGAGAAGAGACTCCTCACTAACTCCAGGAAGCATCATCCATAATGGTTTATCATCTTGGGGCTAGCTCTGGTGCAGCCAGCCTCCAGAGTAGGACTAATGGCCATGCAAAGGAGGTAGTGACACCAAGGAATTAATTTTCCCATATGAATTATTGGTATAAAGAGATGCCTACATTGCTGAGGACCTGAGAGGAGAACCAGAAATATGACAGTTCCTCTGTTGTTCCCCAAGGGTGCCACGTCTACATGCCCAGCACTTATTCTGCTGTTTCTGCAATGAAAGCATAACTCTGGATTGTCATTTGCCAGCAGCTGTCTTATATGGATATGCTTGGCTTGATCACTTGTACAGTCAGCCTAAGAATAGCTTCCTCTCTAACATCTGATTTCTCTTAAAGGATAAAAATAAAATAATCAGAGGCTGGAAATAAAAGAACAAACTGCTGAACACTGCACTGCATGCATCTATGTTTAATGGAGGAAAATTTCACTTTACGAGGGGCACAAGTTATTTATGTCAACCATATTTGGCCTCGAGATCAGTATCTAAGCTGCCACTTCTTGTTCTGACAGCTAAATGATTTTTCATATTACAGAGCGCTTCAGTGCTCTGATCATCCTAGGCAGCTCAACTTTTATCATGACCCCAGTAGGCTTGCAGCCCATAACTACTTTAACTCTTCCAGAAATGCCTAGGCAGGATACAGCCACACACACTGGTCACAGCCAGGTTCATACCCAGCCAGCTTTTTGGAGGCAGACATGCAGCTTTGGACATGGGTTGAACCATGTGTTTGACCTCAGTGGCAAAAACTAGACCTTGGATGGTGTTAGGGACAGCTTGAGGGTCCTGGGGTCTTTTAGGGCAGCCTAAGAAAGGTCCTTTGCTTAGACATACAAAGGTCACAATGTTTCTGTTCAAGAACAGCGTGAACAGACAAGTTCAGGCTCCTCAGTCTGAGTCCCTGCTCTGCCAGTGCAGACAACTAGTCACAATACTTAGCCCAGATGACTTGAGCTATAAATAACACATGGTACCTTTCCCTCTCCCCTCTCTGCACTCTGCTTTCAATAAGCATTTCTCTCATATTGAATCCTCATAGGACATCTGTGGTACATGGTACCATTTATAAAACAGATTTTTTTTTCTTTTTTGGAAACAAACAAACAAATCCTTAAAAAACCCAAACCAATGGGAAATCAAATGTGATCAGCATTCTGCCCAAGATAATCAAACAGAAGGATTCACTAGCCAAGGAGGAAATCCTGAAATCAAGATAACTTTTAATTGGGTTGTGTTAGTTTTGGTCGGGGTTTTTTTTGTGTGTGTGTGTGTGTGACACACAACAGAACTGTATCTGCTCTGCCAGACCACCTGTCACCTTAGTAAGATTCTTTTCCTGTTTCAAAAATAGCATAGAGTGTGTCGAAGCCAGATATAAATTAGCATGTATGCTGATCAACATGATTAAAGCCAAACCTTCAACCAATTGCTGGGGGCTGCAGCACAAAAATCCGAGTGTTCAGAACAGGGGATTGATATCAGTGCCAGGCTCCTGACAAAACCTGGTCCTGCAATGTACACTATGACAGAAACGACGTCAGAAGAGAATGAGCACCCTAAAGGTCAACCAGCAATGCAAGTCAATGATGCAAGGCAGCCCAACACCAGTTCAACATGTAATGCTGGGAGACAGGTTTGTAAATATATTTGTCTTCAGATTATAGGAGTGGAGAATGTGATACTTGGGGATCTGATGCTCAGGACCTGTTGTCAGCAGGAAGAAGTCCTGGCACCTCTTAATACCTTGCAATCAAGCCACTTCTTACCCCATGGAACCACAAGAAAGGCACTTCTAATCTTACCAACTCCTTGGGCTTCATCTTCTGTGCATTTGCCACAAAGCCTTGATCAAAAGCAACCACACCGTCCAAGGGTGGGACAAGAGAATTGCCATCATCTCCACTCCATGCCCAAGACACTGAGCTATCAGTAAACAGTTTGACAGATGTCACACAAAGTGTGTGTGTGTCAAAGCTGGAAACTGGGTGCATCTATCCTAAGTCCCAGTCTGATGCCCTCAAAAAGGGTCTGGTCACCCCCCTTGAAATATGCCATTTGACAGCTGAGCTTAGCTTGATTTTGGCTGGCAATTTCTCCCCCATTCTTTCTCTTTCTCCCTTCTTAATTACATTTGATTTTTCTTCAGAAGAGAATTCTTTTGTACGGTTATATTTTTATTGGAATTTTAATGAGTCACTTGGCATGACATTAATCACTGAAGATTTAAAGTGTCTTTAAATTGTATTTTCCTTCCTCTTGAATGCCAGCCACACATTTTTGTTTACAGTGAAATACTAGGAAAAAAAATAAAATCCTTCAATCTATTTTCCTCAGTGCTAATTGGGAGTTTATTACTGCTTCATTTGCTTACAATTGAATCAAACAAAAACCTCCATCCTTTTTTCATGGTGCTGCTAATTGAATTGAGTGGGTTATAATGATATTACTGTATCTACATAAATGAACATTTTTTAAATAAATAAATGAACATTAAAAATATGCCTCTAAGGACAGAGAATAAGTAGCTGACTGCATACTTTTCTCAAACAGATTTTATAGCCATTCTCAAAGAAATGTGCACAGCTCCTTTCTGCACTCAGATTAACATAGAAATCAGCCAAAGACAGTACTAGTGGAAAGATCCGAGGATGGGATTATCCAGAGAACTGAGCATGGAGTGCATCTTTGCAATAGAATTCTGCTGGGATTTTGGCACATAATTTCCATGAAACCAAGAGAGTACTGCAGATCTGGGTGCCTGCTGGATACAGCACTGCAGTTGACGTGACAGCTGTCTTCCCTGAGCAGATACAGAAGGGACCACAAGCTTTGGCTCACCAGTTCAGCACTTCTTATCAGATATAAACTCAGGATTTGTTTCATGAAAATTGATATTTAAAAAAGCCAACACTGCCAAAAAAAAATTTGTTGTATCTGGTGATCATCTGTAGAGAGTGTCTTACATGTTTCTTATCAATGTAGCCCCAAAAAAGCATCTTGCTTCTTCATCTACATCAAGACTAACCACTGATGTTGATCTCCCAGCTTCCTTTTGAGAATGTTTTGGTTTTTTTTTTCACATTTCTTTTGATCTGCAAAGGTTTTCTTTCAGCTAAAGTGGTTTTAAAGAAAACAGTCTTTCCAAATTCATGGAGATCATTTTTATCTCATTTAATCCCTATTTAACTCTAGTATTGATCAGATTATGTTAGAGCAGGCATCTGACAAAGACATCACCCCCTTATAAGTGAAAAATTGTGCCCACGTTCAGCTTTCCATTTTGTATAGCACTTTTTGGACTAAACTTATTTTGGTAACCACAAGTACATTGCAGCTATTTCATGGACTGTGAGTGCTAAAGCCTGCCCTCATATCATCTCCTTTTAACTCCCAAGAACTCCAGGTATGGTGAGAGGAATACTTGATTTACACAATCATAAGCACACTTATCAGAAGAGGAACGTGACACCTGAAGAAAAGTCAAGGGAGATGCAAAAATTTATTTTCTTTTTCTCATCATATAAGGATTTAAAACTGAAATGTGCAGGCAGTAGATTTAAAGCAAACAAGCGAAGCTATATTTTCAGAAAGCTCCTGTCCAAACTGCCAACTTATTGCCACAGGACACAGCTGTACCTAACAGTGGAAAACTGTACATGTGGGGTTTACATACATTTACAGAAGACACGTGAATCCACTATACACAATGGTCTTGATGAAGTCTTTGTCTCAGTCAGGTTAGTGACTGGTAGACAGCAGGAGGAAAAGACTCCCTTGGCACTCGCTGTGTTTGAAGTATCCTTTCTCTGAACTCCCCTGGGACCAAGAACCATACAGTCCTTTCACAGAATCACAGAATGTTAGGAATTGGAAGGGACCTCGAAAGATCATCGCGTCCAACCCCCTTCCCAGAGCAGGATCACCCAGATCAGGTCACACAGGAACTCATCCAGGTGGGGTTTGAATGTCTCCAGAGGAGGAGACTCCACAACCTCCCTGGGCAGCCTGTTCCAGGCTCTGTCACCCTCACTGTGAAAAGTTTCTCCTTACATTTTCATGGAACCCCGTATGCTCCAGCTTGCACTTGTTGCCCCTTGTCCTATCACTGGACGTCACTGAGCAGAGCCTGGGTCCATCCTCCTGATGCTCACCTTTTACATATTTATAAATATTAATGAGATCACCCCTCAGTGTCCCCCAAGATAAAGAGGCTTAGCTCCCTCAGCCTTTTCTCAGCAGGGAGATGTTCCCCTCCCTTCACCATCTCTGTGGCTCTGTGCTGGACTTTTTTGAGCAATTCCGTCCTTCTTGAACTGAGAGGCCTAGAACTGGACACGGTATTCCAGGTGTAGCCTCACCAGGGCATAGTTTGCTGTGGTGGTTCTTATGTGCACTCTCATGTAGTCTTTATCCTTAAACACAACAGATGAAGGACACTTTTTTAAAGTTCATTTAAATGCAGAGGTTCTAGGTTAGTAGCTATTTAATCCTGGCCTCATAAGACCATTATTGGGTTGTTTCTTAGGGTTTTGTGGTGTTTGTTTTTTGTTTGGTTTTTTTTTTTTAATGTGAATGACATAGCATATTTGTCAAAATGAACCTTGGATATAAACAGAAAAAATCATGTTAAATTAATTTCAAGAGGACTGGTTTCTTTGAGTCTGTTTGTAATTCAGTATGGAATTGCTAGTAGAGCAAATCTATTGGTGACACTTTACTTATTGCTGGAACACTGATCTAAACAAGATGCAATATAGGACATCATTTAATTTTTATGTACTTACCTGTAGTTGTATAATAAAGCATGAGTTATGGCAGAGTGTGCTTATGCACAGTAGTTAATAGTCACTTATGTCAATTTTAATAACATGCAGCATAGGAAGATGCTGCCTGAGTGTATTTAAAAATAAAGTATGTTTAACCCAATGTTCATATATTAATTCCCTAGAAGCTTGACACTAACTTATTGCTAGCCCCTTTTTGCTTTGGTACTTACACAAATTGTTGTTTGCTTATTGTAGGGCTGTTCATCATAAGTGCAGTGCTGTTGGCATTTAGATTTTTTTTATACCTGTGCTGAAATATGTATTTAAAAGCAATTACACACATCTACATTTCAGAGCTGCTCTGAGAAGAAACTCGGTTATGCCACTGGGTAAAGGCTGGTGCACCCCTTGGTCCTAGTTTCATCCTATCTGACTGTAGGCACCTAAATACCTCTGCTTAGGGAGAAACTGTGCTGAAATCTCTTTGCGGTCAGTGGTAAGGACAGGAGGCAGCAGCTGGTTCACACCTCAACCAGACCGAATTGCCCATAGAAAATGTCGTCTTGTCACCACTTTCTGAAGAGTGAAGACAGGGAAAGTGGGGAGGAGTAGATACAGGGCCACTACACATTCAAGGCTTTGCTTCTAACTACATGTACTATTTTCCCAAACCTGCCCCTGGAAAAGACTAGTAGAAGACCAGACCTTACCTGGTGCAGCAGGTCTGTATGGCCTTGAACCCCACTCCAGGAGCTGGTCGTTGCAGTCAGTAGCATTCATGTAAAGGCCTCTGCTTTTGAGCAGCAAACCTAAGGAGAGCTAGGTTCTCTGCATGAGCTTCCACTGGACCATGTAGATATATCTTTAGTTAAGAGCTTGGATAACTGAGGAAAGCCAGGACATAATTCTCCTTTTTTTCCTCAGTATCTAGATCATGTCTGCAAGTCAAAGGGGTAGGATCATCTTCATGAGCAGACATGGATGAAAAACTGTGAGCAGCAACTTTGTTCAGCACAAACATGACTTTTTCAGAGTAGAGTCATGCTATTAAAGTCCCCCGTACTCCTAAAAAAAAAAAAAAAGAGAGAATGAAACAAATGTCATATAAGTGAAAAAGGCCTACTGAGAAGGCCATAAGAATATCCCTTGTAGAAAAGGGCATAGTGAGGTATATTGATTGGAAACAAGTCAATGAAGTGTAAACTGGAGACACAGGGAAAGGTCCAGTGGTTCAGTTAAGTACTTCAAGTAGTTAGCTACCATGCTGTCCAGTAGTAAATTAATGCTATTCCTTTTTGACATTATGCATTGGGTTCAACCATGTGTTATGAGGATGAGGTGAGGGAACTGCTGAGTAAGGGTCTATGTGATCAAAACAGGCTCTCTTCTGGCCTTAGGTGCAATTCATTCAGTTTAATAGCAAACCTCTTCATGACTTCATCAGTGCTAGGATTTCATGCTGCAAATTCATTTCTCTGACCAGTCACGAGCTTTGACCAAAGCATCATCTTGTCTTCAGAGCCAATCGAGACTGAACACAGCTACGGGTAAGTGCAAAATTCTAACGTGATTGAACAAGTGACAGCTATAGTCAGGATGGATCCATTCTGGATGCTAAGATCTCTACTGCTTTGTACTTCTGTTCACCAAAGCATTATGTTTATTCCTAAGAATGTCAAATGAGTTGTACTAGTGATACAGAACATGGCACATATGTAGCAAAACCTTTATGCTGCTTCTGCCTACTCTCACGGTAATAGTTTCACCCAGCAGACAAAAGGATGCACAAAAAGCTTTTTCACACTTTTCTTCAAATAGTGATTTTATTTGATTTTCAAAGGTGCTCAGCCTCCCTGCCTCTCGCTGACATCAGCTGGAATCACATCTATGTTTTATTTTAGGACTGGGGGGGTCACTTCACCAAGCTACAAAACCAACTTCAGGCACAGACTCTTTCTTTAGCCTCTCTTCATCTCTCAGGCCACAACTCCTTAGTGCACTCCATTCTTTCCCACAACTGATGCAAAATTACCCTGGACATTAATCACCCCAGCCTTGTTCTTAGAGAGACCATCATAAGCCCTCTATGAATATTTGTTATCTTGCAGTGTGCAGCTCCAAGGCAGTAAGTTTGCAGATGGCACGAAGCTGTGTGCTGTGGTCAGCACACCGGAGGGAAGGGTTGCCATTCAGAGGGAAGGTGACAGGTAGTAAGATGAGAGGTAATGGCTTCAAACTGGAAGAGGGTAGATTTAGATTAGAAAATAAGAAGAAATTAAGGTGGTGAGACACTGGAGCAGACAGATTTTGTCACCTAACTTGAGTTTTATTTGGAAATGACTGCATAAAAATACACTGTTTATTCAGACACCGGGATCTGCTCGGAGCCATTGCAGGCAGCTGTTATTGTGGTGTGCCAGTGGTGTTGGGCACCTCAGTTATGTGTTTTTTTGGGTTGGAACTCCTAGCAGAAAACCATAGCCTTGCAAGTTCCCAGGTAGTAGATGCCTGCATGCAGACATAGCTGCCTTCATTTCTGTAATCACACAGTAGCCGGTGATAAACAGTTCCTCCCATGGTGTACCGTATACAGTATGAAGTTCAATGTGATCTCATCAAGTCCTTCTGCTAAATATCACTTGCAGAAAAACAATCCCCACCCCCACCAAGACCAAACTGAAGATGCCATTAGTGTAATCAAAACTGTGACCATCAGCTCATGTGGCCTTGTCACTTTAAACAATACAGAGCAGACAGATTAGGTGCTATGTTTAAATACAAGAAGCTGTACATGAATACAAGATAATCATTAGTAGTCAAGGCAACTCATTGTGATGGAACTTTTTGTTCATAACAAATACCAAAATAAGCTAAAGAAGGGAAGAGTCAAAAACAACAACCAAAAAAAAAAAAAAAGAAGAAAATCAACCAGAAAGTGTACTATTTAGTAAAAGTTACTCTTAATCGTACTTGGAGTGTCACATTCCAAACTACGTACAGGAAAATTTGCAAGTCTAAGGTTGTTGTTGTGGTTTAACACCAGCCGGCAACTAAGCACCACACAGCTGCTCGCTCACTCACCCCTCACCTTCCAACTCCACCATGGGATGGGAAGGAGAATTGGAAGAAAAAGGTAAAATCCCATTGGTTGAGATAAGGCTAATTTAACAGACACCATTTTGCCAGTGATTTAAGTGCTAAGGTTAACATTTGCCTATGATGAATTAAAAAAATGCTCTAATATGTCTCATCACATGTTTGTCTTCCCATGGCTTCATCAGACTGCTGACCAGTAGCCCAGCCTCACTAGCCCAAGCCTTTTTCCCCTCAACAGGCAATCCTACTATCCAATACTTCCCTTTCCTGCTTCTATTTCTTGCTTTTTTTTTCCTTAAAATCTATACTGTATCTATAAATGCTGCTCCAAAGGTGAACCTGAAGCAAATGATCCACACTCAAAGCAAGTTCATTCCTATATTTAGCAACAAACAGTTCTGTTCTGCTGCCGCAGAGTCTTTTTGAAGAGCTGCACCTTCAAAGATTTCTTCACAGAGCCATTGAGCTAGGAAGTCTTGAAGGGGGGAGCGGGGGTGTCTACAGTTCAGCGTTGTTAAGCTTATACCTCTTAAGCTTATAGCCGAGGCAGAGCAGAGGAACATTTGCATGGTTAGCTCCATTTCTTTTCTTCCTAGAAATTGAGGAGAAGGAACACAGGGTGAAAAATTAATGCCAGAGCTAAAAAAAACCCCAGCGTCTGCCTGTAAGAGCACTCTCTGTTTCCCATACATCCCAGTTCAAACAAGCACCAAGGCACATTGCATGCCTGTTGCAATGACTAGTACCTTAACACCCCTGTCTGAGTCTTTTTTTTTTTAATCCCAGAATAGACATGAATATCCATAACCACCCTACTTATAACAAGATAACTGCTTTCAATTGCATTCTGCTTACTCAAATCTGCCCCTGACACTTCTGCTGGTGATACCAGACCTCCTATCCACTCCTGACTGAGCTCACTGGTACTGCTAGCTGAGCCCAACCAAACCCCCTCAGGAGACACAGATTATAGATATTGGAAGAAGTCTTCTTAATCCATGCACCAGAGAGGATGCTGTTTGATGCTGTACAGACAGTGTTCTAAATCCTGCCCTCCACAATTTATTAATTTCCATATGGTTTATTTATTTTATTACAGTCATCTATGGGTTGGGCTCCGTGAAGATATTTCATGTGATAAGAGTCCATGGAATTCTGCTTTCACTATTCTGAAGAATATTCACACGACAATTCTAAACCAGTATTAAAAAGATGCAAGTTCCTCAGTACACTCCACATTGCATAAGATGGAAGCAGAAAGTGAATGGTGGAAGAAAATGAGAATTACAAATATTGTTAATTCCAGAGAAAAGCATTTTGGAGAAGTTTTCAACTGTCTGGAGATTTTAATACAGAGAAATATCTATGTGCTGCCAATTATTTGCATAATGGTCATATGAGTGGGGCACAAGTAGCATAAACAGAATATCTAAATCCTCTGAAACTGAAATGATTTTATACATATTAATTAACAGTTTGTTAAAGAGAATAAAAAATTATATTTTCCAGCAAACATTCTCTGAGACTTCTCTTAAAGATAGACATTTGTTTTTCGAGTATCAGTTACATTTTTCTAATTTTATACTGCCATTTGATATCAGCACCATTTTTATTCCTCTTTCCTTTGTCACCCCACAGATGTCTGCATTTAAGCAGTATAAAGATATTTGTATATCTCTCTTATATCCTGGTGAAGCCTCATATTTGACTAAGTGGCCATTGATGTCAAAGAAACTTTTGCCTGGGTAAAGATTTTGTGGGCATCCCAAAATCTGGCTCACAAGCTGGCAAGGCACTACAAGGGCTTTGCAGGAATGCAGCACTGCAACTGCAAAGCCAGAGTTATTGGCTCAAAGAAAAGAATGTTATTCTCAAAGAAAAGAATGCTGCCCTGGGTGTACGAATTTTAGAGCGATTTCAGGATTCTCTGTCTCATTTTTGGTTTTTGCCATAGGTAAGGTAAGGAGCTTACCGCTGATGATTGCAGAGAGGTCAGCACCACTGGGACAGCAGCATGGGGCTGTCAGGAGGTAATAATGAGAATTAAGCTGCCAGGGGCAGCCTTTTTCAGCAGGATAACACCATCTTTTGAGGGGCAGATGCCATCAAATCAGCCCAGTCATGGCAATATCCCAGCCCATTTTCAGCTGCTTGTCAGAGGTGATGGATCCTTTCAATGGCAGTGGTGCATGCGGGCATGCCATCTGGGTGAGTTGCATGGTACTTGCTTTAAAGAAGCCCTATTAGGATCCAGGTATCTTTCGCTTTTCCCTCCTGTTTTAGGATGCAAGTCAATGGGTAGAGAAGGCAGGAAGGAATTTCCTTGTTGTCGTATGGATGAGTTGTGTTTTTTTCCCCATCAAAGCTGGAGCTGATCCCCAAAACACTGAGAATATTAAGCATGATGGGCAAATGCTTTAATATGTCATGTCATGTTGTGCAAAGATAGGAATTTGCTAGGATTTTCAAGTGCAGAAACATCTGCAGAAGTGGGTTGAAGGGAAGTGCTCTGGGTACATAGATAATTACTGGAATTGTTACATGATGGGGTTATTTTCTCAGTTCTTCGCATGCAGTTCATAATGACTCTGTCCCCATGAAGCAATGCAACATCCAATCATTGCAAGTGGAAGAAAAGACCATTGCGACCTGACTGTCAGCCAGAAGATTCAACGGCCTTTTCACTCCAGAGAGGAAAAAAAGGGATTGTTGATTCAATATGGTTGTGGTTTAAGGGTGAACAGGTTGAGTGGGGGGGACAATGATGACAGGTGCTAATCAAGGACCCCGAGAAGTAAGAGGGCAGCTGTTATTCCACCCTCTTCCCTGACACAACAAGGAGATAGGAAGTTTGGGGGAGGTGTCTTCCTTCCCATGCTCTGGTACCTGTGATGGCACGTCTCTTATTCCCCTTTTTATCCTCCTGAGGGAGGGAGGGAGGGGGGAAGAGAGCTAATAGAGGGAAATCCTGCTCTGTGTTTCATGTGGGCTTCCCTGAGCCTTAAACAGAGACAAATAATAATTCCTTTTTGGCCTGTAAAAGATAAGAATCAAGGCCTACAATTCCTGTTTATATGGTAAAATAAGGGTTGGTTAGGATTTAGGAGACCACACACCTTTGTGATTAGACCATGTCCCTGTTCACATCAGCAATTCAATTACAAGGAGGGTTTGGTTTGGTTTGCTTTTTTTTTTTTCTTTTTTTCAAGACCTGTTTTGATTTGGATTCTGAATCTCCTATATTTTACACTGTGATTTGACAAGAATAAAAAAATATTTTAATTGATTTTGTG
Organism: Chloroceryle aenea; assembly: GCA_013399075.1. NCBI lineage: Eukaryota > Metazoa > Chordata > Aves > Coraciiformes > Cerylidae > Chloroceryle > Chloroceryle aenea. The sequence goes on from VWZY01007976.1 coordinate 33,843, forward strand.
CCACATGGAAAGAAACACATACAATGTTGTCCAAACCCATAATAAGAGAGGGAAAAACTGGGAGAATTTTCCCTCGTCATATATTAACATTTTGAGTTCAGTGTCCTTGACTTTAGTAAAACACTTTTTATCTTCCATTACCTTACTTTTATTCTTGGAATTAGGCCATATTTCTGAAATTCATGTAGATAAAGCTATTGAGGATACTCAGTGTGAGTGGAGAACATAATAGCAAACTATAAAAGTAGAAGTTCTGTTTATATGAGTTATGTCACTGTAGTCATTCTGGAGGATACTACCAGCTCTAGAGTATAGTACACTACTGAATGTACTCGGCCCCACTCAAGGTAATCAAGTGTTTGTTCTCTTCCACCTTGTGTTACTGCTCTGTTGAGCTGTCTGGTGTCTTTTCTACTCTGAGTGAAAGGGAATGTAGCTTTTTGGAGAACAGGATTTAATGCAAAATTATGCCAGCACACCAACATTTAAAGCATACATATAGTTGGGTACAAATTCATTTGGCTTACAAATCAAAATAATCTGGCAAATCATGCCAGACTAACCTGATACCTGCCAACAAAATTACATTTTCTGTCAGCATGAGGAAAGCAGTGGATACCTGGACTTGGAGAAAAGCATTTGACATTGTTTCCCACAGCCTCTACCTAGACAAACTGGCAAGGCACAGACTTGCATGGGTGGCCTGCAAAGTGGGTAGGAAATGGGCTAACAGGCTGCACTCAGCAGGTGATAATGTTTTTTGTCAGACCAGCAGCCTGCACAAGTGGGGTCCTCCAGTGATTAATACTGGGCCTTACACTGTTCAATGTCTCCATAACTGACCTGGATGACTAGATTGAAGCACCCTCACCATGTTTGCTGACAACACCAAACTAGGTGGTGAGGAGGACACATCATTAAGGAGAACCATCTTACAGAGACACCTTGTCAGGCTGAAACACTGGGCAAGCAACAGCTCTGTGAAGTTTAACAAAGATAAGTGCAAGGTCCAGTTACTGGGGATGACATAAATAAGGAGCCCATAACAGACTGGGACCTGTGTGGCTGAGGAACAGCGTTGCTGAGAGTGACCTGGAAGTCCTGGTGGACAGCCAGCTGAACAGGAGTCAGCAGTGCACTGCTGCAGTGACAAAGGCATGTTGGATCCTAGGCTGCATCCACAGAGGCGTTGCTAGCAGAGACAGAGACATGATCATCCCACCCTGCACAGCACTTGTCAGGCTGCACCTGAAGTACTGTGTCCAGTTATGGTCCCCATAACTCAAAATAGCTGAAAACAGACTGGAGAGGGTCCAAAGGTGGGCCACAAAAATGATCAAGAAGCTGGAGAACCTGCCCTATGAGGAAAGACTGAAGGAAGTCTTTTCTTCCTAGAAAAGAGAAGACTCAGAGTTGACTTCATCACAATATTGCAGTACTTAAAGGGTGGCTACTAAGAGAACAGAAGCTCTCCATCATGAAAAGCCACATGGAGAAGACAAGGGCAAACAGGTACAAATGGAAGGTTCATCTTGGTATAAGAAATGTATCCAGAACTCTATACTGCTGTTACATCCATTTCTGCCTTCACCTAGATTTTCTAGATGGTTTTGTCACACATTTTTTCTATCATAATATCACTCGATCACCTTTCCTGTGCTCTGAGCAACTCTGAATCCTTCCCCAGGTTGTGCAAATCCTCCCTTGCCTTTAAGCAGCAGAGGAAGGAGCTGATTCAGTGTCTATCAGAGGACGTTCATCCATTCAGCACAATGGGGCTGCCTCAACATAGCCAACTGTGCAATGAGTGCTGCTATATATATATATTATCTTTATTATATTGAAGGCATATTGCTGGGCAGTGGCTACTGATGTCCAACCTGGGAGTTGAAAACATTATCTGTGTATTTCATGTGGATATTACTTCAATTCTTCATGGGACTATTTGTTGACGGTGTCCACAGTTGTACCGGTCTCCAGCCTCTGGGAATCATTTTCAACACACCTTGTAAATCATAAGCATTTTACAGTTATTCCTGGAGAGAAATCTTTCAGATATGAGAAACTTTCATATGATTCTTCCTGAAAGAGGACACAAGGCGCTGTTGTTCAATGCACCAGGATGGATCAGGGATCCTAGTGCAGGTTTGGCTTTGCCAGGGTGTAATTGTCACCGCACCTTGGTTACTAGCAACCATTTGAATAGACAACACAAACAAAGGGAGCAGCTCATCTATGAGTGATAATGGTTCATATCCTCTTTTGCACAAAGTAACAGAAACTAAGAGCAGGTTTATATCACATTCAACATTATCTTTTGCCTCTTACAGTCTGGGAGAACAAGGTTTTTATGTTATCTCCCACTGGTATTGCTTAGATAAAACTCCCTGAAATTTAGCAGATCAGATATATATTTGAAGGTTAAAGTCACAGTATATTCAGTTAGGATGTCCCTGAATGCGCAGTTCTCAGACTGTCCCCACCAGGATACTCACAAGTGCATAATTACCTCCTCCACTTTGGAAAAGCATTGACTGGACTGAACTAAAGGCCATCTATAAGGAATTCAGCCAGAAATAGTCACGATTTAAATTCCTGTCCTGTTCATATTCATATATGAATGTCAGGGTCTAGGGTCAGAGCAGCCCACTAGGCCTAAAACAGACGCTCTCTGTTAACCCCACTCCCTCCACAAAAGGGAAAAGAAAGAGAGTAAGGGAGAGAGACTCAGCCACTAGAAAAGGGAACTGGAACAGCTTTAATGA
>VWZY01007976.1:42947-54687 GCA_013399075.1 Chloroceryle aenea
GATTTTCACCCAAACCAGGACAGGCCTGAATCACCGTGGGGGACCAGCAGCCATCTCCTGTCCCACTCCCTCTGTAGGTACTGTGGACCATATGCTGTCCCTGGCAGGATGCAACCAGGAACACTAAATGTAGGAGCTGGCAGTGCTCCTCCTGTTCTCCCTGAACCACCACTGATATCAGAGAAGTTGCCAGCCATTGACAGGCAGGAGGTTCGGCCAACATCCATCTGTCCATGCTTACTTTCTGCCACTGCTGTTGCTGATGCCCAGCAAGTTCCCGCCAGACTGCAGAACGAATTGCATTTGGCCTCATGTGAAAAAAAATGGTGCTGAGAGGAAAATGTGACAAGAAGTCTGTTCACTTTCGCCTTTTACTAGAAAAGAAAAGAAAAGAAAAGAAAAGAAAAGAGCAAAGAAAAGAAAAGAATGCATGCAAGAGGAAATTAGGGAGAAGAGGAAGAACAGTATGACCACGTACCTTGCTGGGATGGAGCAGGATGTCACCATATGTGCGTGCTTCAGGGCCTCAGGGATACTGTGCTTGGAACAGAGGCAACATCTTCATCCAGCGAGTTAATAATAGAGGTGCAAATAAAGATTGTAGTTTAATTACTCACATTAAAAGCTCAGCAGAGAAGGCAAGTGCTGAAGGTGACACAACAGATTCTGCTAGCCTACCTGGTTTAGACACAATATTGCCTAAAACACATGCACCATTAGACTTCACATCTACGTGGATATACACCCATGTGTATGCCATAGGCTGGGATAATGCTGTAGGGAGTCTTCAGTTTATGCTGAGGAGCAGAAGGCAGTTCCCATACACTAAATCCCCCTTGAAGATAAATACATATAGGCAAGGGGGTGCTCCAGCAGCCTAAAAACCTGCCTTCAATATCAGATTCATGAAGCAACTCCAATTAGTCAGATTTGAGAGAGCAAAAGTTTCAAAGGGGTGAGCACAACTGAAGGAAAAATGGAAGAGCAGAATTTACATGTGCTCCATTATAGAAGGACAAACCAAATCACCCCCAAATGTCAGAGGAGCTGCCAGTGACTGGAGGCACTCACAGGGGTACCTGCAGCCCAGACCAGCTCCATGGAACATCCTTTCAGAATCCATTGTCTTTCTCTCTGCTTAAAGCTTCTGTAGGTTTACTAGGAAGCCTCTGAGGCATACAGGAGCCAAAGTGGGATACTGGGACCGAGCTGGCTGTAATTGTTTCCCAGGGACACTAGATGGAGAAACACTTTTAGGGATAGAGAATAGGTGAGGGGCTGTGTCACCAGTCTTACAGGAAAAAACAGAGAGAATAAGTGCCCTCGGATCACTGTTTTTTATTGATGCTGTTGGCTTTAAGTTTTGCTTAAAAGCTTTCTGTTTTCAGATCCCATTACAGCTCCATACAGGCCATTAGTTAATTAAGTTACGCCACCAGAGTCTGTCAAAGCTTGGATATGTTGTTACTTACTGCCAGCTCTTTCAGGCACCCCCCTCACCTCCCTCCCCTTCACCTCTCCCCACTTGTAGATTTGGAAAATACAGTAAAAAACAAGACCCTGAGCAGATCAAAGAAGTTGTTTTATACTTCGTGAGGTTGAGCCAACACAGCTTCCTTGTGCTAAGTACATCAAACCATTTTTTCCAAATAGCTGTGGAGCCCACAGCTTTCAGGTACCAAAAGCATCATCAGAAGCAATTACTTTCTTGTAGTTCCCCACAAGTATGCCTCTGTCTCCCCCACTACACACGTCCTAGGAGTAGGAGGTTACCTATAAGGAAAGAAAGACTCAATATAGAGCAGTCAAACCATCTGTGCCTTGTAGAAGTTGTTGTATGTCCTCCAAGACATACAGTGGTGCCACAGATGGAATGACACACTCCATTCCTTAAAGAGAAGCAGTAGTATGTTTATTGCTATAATTAAAAAAGTTTGATAGTGAATGAGACAATGGTTTAACAAGATACAATAGCAAGGTACAATTTATTTACTGCATAGAGGACAGGGTCAGACAAAGCTGTCAGGGAGACCCTCCTGTTGAGTCATGAGATTCAGAAAGGACCCCTTTGCTTTCTAAACACCATCACCACAAGAAGAAAAAAAACCTGGCAAAGTCAAAGAAATTACTGCTCTGTTTGCCCCAACTAGTGTGCCAATACCAATGGGAAACAACCTCCTATAGTGCCCGTAAGCCATAAATTCTTGCTTGAGCTCTGGGTTGTCTCACGGTGTCTGAGCTAGCAGAGCTCACAATAACTCAAAAATTGGAAGCAATGGACCCATGGCCATGACCTCTGCACCTGATGAACAGAGTATTTTACCACGGTGCCATACTAATACAGTTCCCAAGACCTTTTTCACATCTGCGTCCAACACTACTGTGTGGCTGCACCAGACTGGTTCTACACTTGATTTCTGTATGTTACTGTCCTGGTTTGAGTGAGAAGAGAACTGGTTCTGGTCAGTGACTTCCCTTCCCAGCTCAGCTCTTCTGCCTCCCTGCCCTGGCTGCAGGCAGCAGCTGTTGGCACAGGCAGTGGCTGCTGCTGGCAGGGAGAACGCCCCATGGACAGAGTCAGTACCTGGGGGGTGCAAACCAAGGCCGCTGCTGGGGCTTGTGCACCACGGTGGGGGCAGAAAGGAAAAGGCGGCACCTGCAGGGAGGGGCGGCCAGGACAAGTGACCTAAACTGTCCAAAGTGGTTTTCCCTCCCATATGTGGCATATTTAATATAAAGCTGAGGGATCATGAGTGTCCCACTGGGCTTTGGTTGTCTGGGCTCCAGTCCTCTTCCAGCTTCAGGTCCTAACCTACTTATTGTTGATGATGTAGATCATATTATCTTACTCATTCTCCCTGTGACAGATTGTTAATTAAAATTAAAGTGTGAAAAAGAATCATCTTTATGAGTAGGTATCTATTTGTAAAACATACAGATGGTACTGGAGGTCTCTGAAGACTCTCTGGATGCATCCCTCAAATTAAGGTCCTCATAGCGCTCTGATGCACTTTTTGCTATGTGAGAAAGTGTGACAAGCTGGAGGTTCAAGGCTTGGGCAAAGAAATCAGGACAAATTATCACCATGAGCTGCACTCAAGCAGTTGTTTTTCTGGAAAGTCTGTGGCAGAGGGTTAGGAATATCAAATTAGTCTTGAAACGAGACCAAGTTACTTTGAGCAAGTAACAGTTGTTACTACAGAGAAGAGTGGAGTCAATGTAAATTATGAATCTTGTACATGGCATAGGCAAAATTTGATTTTTAGTGTCAAGCGCTTGAGGATGATCACAATATCCTTCCAATTCTTAAATAAGCCTCTTCTGCCAAGAGCTCTACCTGAAGACAGACGTATACTAGTAGTACTAAATCATGGAGTCTTTTGCAAGATAAAGAGCACAAGGTTTTCCAACTCCTGCACAGGTTCAGTTAGCAGACCTGCTGCTTTTGGAAGACAAGCTTTTTAATAAAAAGATAGGAATCTGGGAAAACATAAACCAACAATAGGAGCAACAATAGCAGCAACAATAACAACAACAAAACAAACAACAACAAAAAAAAGCAAAAAACCCAAACCAAAACAAAAAACCCAAATGAACCAACCAAAACCACCAACAACAAAAAACAGAACANAAAAAAGCAAAAAACCCAAACCAAAACAAAAAACCCAAATGAACCAACCAAAACCACCAACAACAAAAAACAGAACAACAACAACAACAAAACCAAACCAAAACAAAAATTCCCATTGACTGAAAGCAAAGTAGAGTGAAGCCATTCAGACAGTGTCCTTGTTCTTGATATCTGGGTATTTTACATGCCTGGAACACAACTGATAACACTAGTAAACCTGAAGCTACTATACTTTTCTCTTAGCAGGGGGCTGTTCTATTATTCAGCGGAAAGGAAATGGGATGGTACAGTGTGGTATGGCACAGTCATCACCAGGTGGTCTAGGCTGCATTGTACCCAGTGCAAAAGCAGAACCTAAAGTCTACTCACCAAAGGGAAGAAGCAAACTGCTTTTGACAAGTGACAACAAGTTGTATTCAGCCTGCTGCTTATCAGAACGTGTAACAATTCAGGAATTTGCCTCTTACATTTTCTAAGAGTCTATTTTTAACCTCACTAACTAAATTAGGTATCTTTTCTCCTTTCTTAATATCTTTATTGGAAGCCATTGACAGCAAGCATGCCGAATAATCCAGCCCTTTTCCCTTATCAGATGAAGCTCAGCATCTTTTGTTGTCAAACGTGATCTGAGGTGTGGAGGCTTTATCAGGTAACTGACCTTATGAAGTCTTGAAACTAGTAACTTGTGGCTGTAGTGCTGTTCCTCCTATGGCTGAAAAAATATCGTGTGTGGGTGTGTTTGAGTAGGAGGAGAGAGTTGGGAATGTTGAGAGGCTAAGCCACAATTTATTTGCTTTTCTCGGAAACAAGTTTTTATTATCAGCTATTTGGACTATGTCAAGTAAACTGAATTACAGACATGTCAATGGAAAGGGTGTGACCTTAACTGAAAACATAAAGGAAGAAATGAGATGAAAGTGGAAAATAGCAATAGGGACTCTACATCCAGCTGCATTAAAACTCAGTGGATGTTGAAGTCTGTAACGTCTGAGTGCTATGTTCCAGCTCTCCCTATAGTTTTAAGGTAAAGCTGATCAGACCTAATTCATTGTTGCCTTTTCTTGTTATCTTGCCTTGCACTGTCAACTTGCTAGTGCAGAGTACCTCAAACTGCCTGATTTTGCTCCAAAACAGAAGACATAATTCCATCAGTATGAGAAGATGCAGCAGAGCAGCCACATCATGTGTCAGAAAGGAAAAAAACTGGATGCAGATAACCCACAACTGGTTCAGGAGAGTAGAGTGAGTTTGGGATGGCAATCTCCACCATATCACAAGTAAAAAATGGCAAAACATGGCATCTTTAATCCATCTCTAAAATAATTTTCAGAAAATACTGTATCCAAGCAAGAACTGAACATAGAATCATAGAACAGTGGGAAGGGACCTTTAAAGGTTATCTAGTCCAACCCACACTGAAATGAGCAGAGACATCTTCAAGTAGATTGTGTTGCTCAGACCCCCATCCAATTTGGTCTTGAATGTTTCCGGGTGTTTCAACCACGTTTCTGGGAAACCTGTTCCAATGTCACCACCCTCATCATAATTTTTTTTTCTTATGTCCAGTCTGAATCTATCCTCATTCAGTTTAAAACCATCACCCCTTGTCCAATCATAACAAGCCCTGCCAAAAGTATTACCTCGATGCTCAGCATGAAAAACTTCTTTCCGTGAGATGGGTTTTCTCAGGCCACTGTGCAAAGCCTGGCTGATCTCAGAGTGCTCTGACGTCACCCCAGCCAACCTGACCCCAAGTGATCGCTAAAAAAGCACCAAGTGCCCTCTTTTGCATTGCCTGTAACATCCCAAAACTGTGTCTGACTTCTCAATTAGTCCGAGAGAGGACTGCAAACTTGAAATCCAAACTGATGGACTGTGAAATCCATATCACGTTGTCACCCACAGCACACTCTCCCTGCTCTGCACTGAGCTATAAATAGACTTTCATTATTAGCAAGCAGACAAAGGCAGCCTGGAAGATGTTCCACACTGACACTACTCCTGGCTTACTGATTTCTTGTTTTCACCTTGATATAGGAGTGAAGATGGGGACAAGCAGGGAGGGGATGCTCAACAGCAACAGAGATGAAATCACTTCTTCCACTAACCAGAATTATTTCGGGGGGTTTCTTTTGTGTTTTGGTAGTTTGCTGGTGTTGTGGTTTGTTTTTTGTTTTGTTTGTTTTTCACATTCTCTCCCCTTGAACCAAAAGGCTCAGAATACATTACCCAGTGCAACAGAATGCACTACACCCATCTCTGTTAGGTCATCTGTTTAAGCTCCTGGAGTCTAACTATTGTCTCCTGAAAAATGCAATCATTAAACCCCTAATGTTTTAATGTTTTCTCTCTCCCTGTTTTATTTCAGTGATAAAAAAAAAAAAAAAGCACTTGCTCTTTGCATTAACCATTTCAATATCTTATGACAGCTATTAACTTGGAAAAATATGGAAGGGACTAGAATCTTCTGGGAAGAGACAAGCCCCGATGTGTCAGTCTCCTTTACAAACTCCATCTTTGCAAAGTATGAGCTTGTACACACCCTTCTGAAAGCAAGCAAAAAAACCAAACAAATCCACCACAAAATTGATCACAGCCACTAGAGACACAGAAGCTGCAAACCTAAGGGACAAACCTGACACTATGTGTCCTTTAGCCACAAGACACAGACACCCTTTGTGCACTTTTTTTTTTTTAATGTAACAAAAAAGAAACACACTGAGAGCTGAGATGAGCAATCTGGTTAACTTTTCCTGATCATTCATACATTGAGTCTAAATGTCAGGTCTACTGTTCCCATACAGTGATCTCCTATGACATGCAGCAGCTATGTTTCTGCCTGGTTCCTTGGCATTTACATCAAGGTCAATCAAACAAGGCATTGGCTGGCCAATATTTGTACAGTAGGAGTTTATTCCTCAACTAAGAGAAGAGAAATGGCTTGGCAGAAAACCCAGGAAGGTTTAGCTTTGGATCAAATAGCAGACTGAAGTTTTGAGATAGCTGGTAGTATTCATTTTGCTCTGAAAGCTGGTCTTTGTGTATCAGCTTTCTTTGAAAATGAAGCAAACCTCCAAATGCCCATAACTCATGCACGCTGTGTCTGCGAAGCAAATCTTACTTGCAGAGCTGTGTCTGAGGGTGTTGCTCCATTAAAGTTTCTTTCCCACAGCAGGTAAGCTCATGTCTTTCCCGCCTGCTTTTGAGCCCCCCAGCCATTTCTTCCCCATGACAGTTTTCAACAGCACAGCTTCTGCTGAGCTACTAGAATGGTTTGTGAGACATTACTCGACACTGGTTCTTTGAGCAAGGGAAGGAGTAGAGTATGTTAAACCCAAATCATGGCAACCCACCTCTGCAAAATCATCCAGGTTTTGCCAGTTTGATTTGAGTGATTCAGTCTAATGCATGGCAAATAAATAGTAACATAGGTAAAGCTAAGCGACAGTACATTGCAGCTTCCATCATGGGAATTGTTCAAGACCCCATTGGATGTGCCTTTGAGCAACCTGATCTAGTGCGATGTGTCCCTGCTCATGGTAGGGGGGATGGAACTAGATGATCTTTAGGGTCCCTTACAACACAGACCATTCTATGATTCTATGATTCCATGATTCTGATTCTGTAATTCTATGAGTCTATGATTTGGATTAGGGAGACCTGTGATAGGACAAGGGGGAATGGATGTAAGCTGGAGCACAAGAGGTTCCACCTTAACATGAGGAGGAACTTCTTTAGGGTAAGGGTCACAGAGCACTGGAACGGGCTCCCCAGAGAGATTGTGGAGTCTATTTCTCTGGAGATTTTCAAAGCCCGCCTGGATGTGTTCCTTTGTGACCTTTACTGGATTATATGGTCCTGCTCTGGCAGGGGGGTTGGAGTCGAAGATCTCCAAGGTCCCTTCCAACCCCTGACACCCTGTGATACCTGTGAGAAGTATTCTGGACACTGAAAGGGTTGGAAAGAAAATATTAGGTAGTACTAGAGCCACCAGCACTGCAGAGGCTTGGAACACTAGCTCTGAGAGAAGAAAGCTATCTTCATTAAGTGTTACCTGAGAGATTAGTAAACATATAGTCAAACTAACTCTTTGATTCTTCCTGAAAGAGTGAGGCAGAAGTTGCATAGTTATGGGTGACATCTTCTGTAGTGTGTCTTAGTATGCAGTGCAGTGAGTAGTGCTGGGAAGTGCAGCTAAGACACTATGTACTTATTCAAATGTTTCCCACAAAATCTAAGTTCAAGGACCATAACAAAACTCAGCAGTGTACCTTCTAAACCTGCTTTTTTTTTTTCTTATTTTGTGATTGGAACAAGGGCTGTAGATGGAGTTTTTCCCATGCTACTGTTTCTGCTTTCTGGTGAAAACAGACTTCCTAATTTCTGAAGCCATGAGCAGCCATCATAATTTTCATTAATCTAACCCTTTTTAGGTAACCTTACGACTACTTAAAGTTCATATAATGCAAAGACACTCTGGAACTCCATACTGCATGCTCACTGACTAATGAAATTAACAGCAGGACAATAAGAGATATTACTAGAATAACAAATGCTCCCAAATCTTAGTAACAGCTGGGAAAAAAAAAGAGGGCAGATACTAGATGTTTTAAATCTATTAAGCGCTTCTGCTTTGTGTATTGACACAGGTAATGAGTTCTACGGAAGGAACGCTACACTTCAAAGCCTTTAACACTAAAAGCTTAATTTAGTGTACAATGAATAATACAGAGAAACCATTCATGGGTCGATCAGAATGGGCTGAGAGAGCACCAAAGGAGCAGACAGATCATGTTAATAGGAAGCTTGAGGCTTATTTAAAAATCTATACTGTAGTTAAAATTAGAACGCAAATTGGAACTTGGCATTCTGTTTCTCAGGAAATTGGTAATGGGATACTAAAACCTTGCACTTCTCTCTAGTCCTAGTTAGAAGAGGACAAAGGCGATGGTCACAATGTCATATGCCACAGGGAGCCGTTAAAGAAAGCGATAGCACAAAGAAATCGTCGTTTTCCAGCTATTTGCACAGTGTGGTGTGTACTGTATTCCTTTATTGTTCCAGGTGTAGAAAAATATGGGTCAAAATGTAGAAACAGACTTTGTTACTATCTTCGTCATGACTGTTCCAAGGGTGGATGAGAATTTGACTTTTGATCTTTTTCCTTAGGTGTGAATTCAGAAACACCCTTCAGCCCTCTGTGGCCGGAGCTATCAACTGGATCAGGTAAACTGTTGAATCTTCTGGATTAAACAGTTTTTTGTCTGGGCATGATGATGTCCAAGGGCCCTACTGATCAGAGAAAAAGGTCTCAGGGGTTTTTGTCTCTTTCCCAGGGGATAGCTATTCTCACCTAAAAGTTCATCCTGACAGTTTTGTAACATTTATCAGGACATGCTGAAAGCAAAGGTGGGAGAGGGATAAGAGACTGTCTTTTTGATGGATGGTTCCTTTGAGTCAGAGCAGAGCCACCTGCCAGAACAAATACCTCACTTCACTGTTATGTTTTTCATGGTCTTCTAATCAGGCACTGTGGCCCTGTCAGGAAAAGGCCTGGGAACAATGATCCTGACCCAATATGAGTTGCAATCATGTTCAACTTTATTGTTTCTCTAGCCATACTTATATATGCTTTGCCTAAAAGCAATTGGTCAGTCACACTGTCCACACACCTAACAGCAGCCTAATTGGTGGGTGTGCGGCAGGCTTATCCTTAAGGCCTTTCCCGCACTCATAGTGTCCTGTATTCGGCATCGTATCTTCTGCCTTTGAAGTTGGGCAAGCCACCAGGATCCTCTTCGTTCTGCCTTCAAGGACGGCTAAGGATGCCTGCTCGTGCCCCCATGCACTCACTCAGGGGCCCAGGCCCAGGCCTCTCGTGCACATGCACACAGGGCCCGAACACAGGCCTTCGGCCTGGCTTGTTCATTCCATGCTGACGTGTTCGAAACCTCCTTGTCCGTGCAGCCATTCCCCGACATGGCCCTAGTCAAGTGCCACTGATTTTACTATAGACAAATATGTTGCTACCTGAACTACAAGCTGGGAAGCAGAAAGCATAAAAAAGACCCTGGAAAACCCACTGTGTACACCAGAAGTATGGGGCCAGCCATCTATGTCCAGCTCCAAAGGGACTAGAGCATCTGGGTGACTTCTGCATCTGATAGAGACCTGAGACAACAGCCTGGAGAACGAGCCCAAAGGGGGAATTCAGAACAAGGAGATCATAAGGTGGGTTTACATCCTTAAGATGCCTTTTGATTCTAGAAAATACCCCTGGAGTTCATTTTAGAAATAAAGCACAGTAAAAATCTACCAGTCACTCTTAGTATAACTGTTTCCCAGAGTCACAAAAATGATGGAGATTGGTTAAATAAGTTCTTGTTATTTTAAAACATATAAAAAGGATTAAAAAAAAAAAAAAACCACAACATTTAAAAATGTGCGTTCTGAGCAATGACTTATGCAAACACAATGATTAAGATTTTAAAAAATTATAGGCTTAACTCGAGGAATAGTCACAATTTTTTTACCACTGTTTGATTCCATATTTTTTCCCCCCTATTAAAGCCTGACATCCCTAGCTGACAGTTTAATTATTAGGGTAATGTGATGGATAAAGGGACTTGCTCTGTAGTGCCTCCCACTTACTAAACACTTGCTTGCAACCACAGCTGCAAAAAATGTCACAGTTCCTCAAAGCAAAGATAATAATTTCCTTGTTGTCAGTACCCTAAACATTTATTATATGTACACTTAAAAGAAAACCACCTTTTCATCATGTAGCTTATGGGAGTCAGAGCTATATGAGGCTCCAGATCACTGAAACACTATACCAGTTTTGAGCTGCTCTTGAGCAGTCACACATAAAAACAATCTCCTCTGCTTCATTGGAATTATTTGAGGGCATCCAGAAAAGCACTTCAAGAATTTTAAATGTAGATTTACAGTGCCTACAAAAAGACTCTGTTCCAAATCAATTTTTTAGACTGCTTGATTAAAAAGAAAAAACAAAACAAAACAAAACAATCAATAGATGTGAGAGTCTAGAATAGCCACATAGTCAGTAGAGACAACACTGGACTAGAGGCAGAAAATCTTGAGTAACAGGTCAACAAAGTTTATTGCAGTGATGATATTACATGCTGTCATAAAATTTGCAAAACATTGCAGAAATATCTTGGGATGCTGGGAGAAAACCTGGCAACTGAAATTCTGCACCAAAAAATATAAGAAATTTTATTGTGGGGCAACAAAAAAGTTTAAAAAACACCTTTGCTGTACCTACCTAACAGTGGACTCTAACTTTTAAAATATACCTTCAGAAAGAGATGTTGATTTGGTGCTTACAAGTCTGTGGAAATGTCAGCACAACATCAGCAGGAGGCCAGTAGTCAGATAGCTTTATGGATTCTTAGCAAAAGAATAGCGAAAAGCCAGAACATTTCCTTCCAGTCTGGTGGGTGCTACTTGTGTACCCAGTGCAGCATGTGCATTGCTGGTGATCCCATCTAAGAAAAGTGAAGATGAGCAAGAACAATTACAGTGAAGGACAAGAGAGAGGATCAAAGGCAAAGAGCAGCTCTGAGCAAGGACAGAGTCTTTAGCCTTGGAAAGGGAGAGATGTGGAGAGGCTGTAACAGAATTTTGCACAGCATGGAGTCATTACACAAGAACTAGTGAGTACCAGATGAAATGATCAGCCAGAGATTTACACAAAGAAGTACTTGTTCACGCAGTGCATAATTAAATCATGGAATTCATTGCAATAAGATGCTCTGGAAGTTATAAATAGGTTCAAAAAGCAATTAGACACTGCATGGAAGAAAAGACTACCAGGGCCTCTAAAACTCATAGCAGAGATATAACCTGCAGCACAGGTAAAACCCAAGCTAGACTCTGCCTCAAGGTGGTATAGTAGGCCACAGAAGAGGGGCAACAGCAGTATGTGGCAGCTCTATTTTGATATCTATGGCTATGGACAGACAGAGGTTATTGAAGTTAAAGGACTGCATTCTGAGGCAGTATGGGACATTGGTGTCTTAACACCACCCCTGGAGCACATCTTCACATGAGATGTTACCTCAAGAAACATCTCTTCCAGACCGC
>VWZY01007982.1:152-26407 GCA_013399075.1 Chloroceryle aenea
CCCGTCCCCCTCACGCTGGAGGCACCGGGACACCCCGTGAGCTAAAGCTTCACAGCCCAGGGTTGTCCGGGAGAACTTGCAGTTCACGGCCTGAGCACGGGATGGGTCCTGCTCCCTCAGGATGTGTCCCCAGGGTCTGAGGGGTGCTGAGCCTGCACCACTTCAGGTAGTTTGAGTGCACTGAAAAAGAATCCTCCCTTGTGAGGTTTACACCCTTGCTGTCTCTGTTCTCCAGCATCCCCCTCTGTGCAAAACAGCTGATCCCAGAGGCCTTTGGCGAGAGGAGCCATGACAGGGCCCTCAGACAGGTTTGCTGTGCACGGTGCTTTCCAGACACCCGTAGTGAGTCTGGCTCTTAAAGAATTCAGCCTCTAAGCTGCTCTGATGGTGATCATGGGCTGAAATGCCCTCTGTTTGCATGAAGAGCAGCACTGTCATCCCTGGCACGTGGCGACAGCGTGACTAATGTCACGCTGTGTCCTCAACAAGCAGCAGAGGTACGCGGGCAGCAGAGACATGAGAAGCAGGGCTTGGACTTCAGAGACTCTTTAATAAGAGCTTTCCAAATGGTCAGGCCTGATGTTCAATTCCAGTTGAATATGTCACCCTGGGGGCCAAGCCAGTTTGTGAGCAAGGGCTGTGTGAGCTTCTGTGTTGAAGGCTTTGTAAGAAGACATTTAAAATCCACTTTCTCTGCTGATCTCTGCAACTGTTTGTTCAATTCCAGGGAGTTTTCTGTGGCCCATCCTTCAGAAGGATTTAATTGCACATTTTGCACCATTGAGTTGATTTGATCTAATTTTATTTTTTTTTTTTCTTAGTATCCCCTTGGAGGAATATAACCTTGCTGACTGGCTGGAAATAGTGGCTCATCTAACTCCTGCCTACGGTGCCTACCCCATCTCACTGCAGCCTGGCGGGGGCAGAAAAGCAGCAGACAGGTTAAAGCACGTTTGGGTTTTTTGGGCTTCACTGAGCTAATTGTTGCTTGTCCAAGAAAACAGGATGGATGGGAAAAAGTGGCACCGAGTTACTGTGGTTCCAGCAGGGTCCAAATCTCCTCTTTAAAGAGAAGTCCCAGCATCAAGGAGGTCGAGAAGCAAACGCTCCAACCAACCAAAATGGAAGGAGGCAACAGCCCCAATCTGCAACTTCAGCAGCTGCCGTTGGCCACGGCAGCGGTGTCTGTGCAGCCACACACCGACTCCTTCTCTTACAAGGTCAGATTTTTACCCTGGTCTGTCCTTACAAGGTTCTAACTATTGGAGTAAGCTGATAATGCTGCTGTGTCTGGGTTGGTGGTTTTGTTTTGCGCTGTCTTTGTAGCCAGGCTGTGTCTGGAGGCCCCAGTGGGTTATGTGCTGTGTGAGAGAAAGGGAAATTCTATGTCTTGAGGAGCTGGACAAAGTGAGGAGAGGACTGGCAGTTAAAAGATGTGGATGTCTAAAGGGGGTTAGGTGCAATAAATTCTGCTTTTTCAAGCTAACCCCTCCCTCAGCTATGGGGGTCAGGGACTCTGGTCTGCTCTGTATTCTAGCGTGGGTCAGCCACACAGAGAGCCTCCCTGCGAAGATCTCTTGGGTGTTTTTGGATGGAGTCTCTTGGGTGAATCTTTGGGGTTTTTTGTACATCCTGATAAAGAGTTTTTTTGTTGTGCTGGTAAGAACTTGAAGTCCTTGTCGTACTCTGTATGAGAAAAATCAAGAGCAGTATATTTACTGTTAAGGGAGGAACACAAATGTGAGCTCAGTTATTCCAAATCAATCCAAGTAAAGTATTAGACTGTATCTGGGAGACTGGCACCCAAATGAGAAGTGCTAATGACATCTAATGAGGTTTAAACAGTTGTTGGAAGAAAGCAAATGCTAAATGGCCTCTCTTAGCCTCAGGCTCTTCTATTCACTCCTAATGTGCATTTCCTTTGTGACTCAGCCTGTTTTACATTTCTTTTTTTTTTTTTCCTTTCAAATTCAGTGTTTAGACCGTGAGAATTATTGCTGAACTGGGAATGGTAATGTAGAAGGGGTTGGGAGCTGCTACCGGTTGCCTTTTAAGCATAAACTCTGTGTTAATTGGGCTGCCTCATCAAATGGGCTAATTGGAACTGAAAAGTGGAGAAGAGCAGAATTTGACCTGCAGAATGCAAAGGTTCCTGATGCACTCTGCTGAATTCCAGGGCAATAAACACACTCATGAAAGAGTTTTTTCAAAGGGAAGGATGAGTGAAAGTCACGTGGTGCTTATCTTCTTCCTCTCTGAGACACTGCAGAGAATGTGAATGTATACACAGGACGGTGGACACGCTCATGGAAGTGGCTGTTAAGGAAGGGTTGTCTTTCACCCCTGTTTGGCAGATTTGGATCATAGCCACGGGGAATTTACCTGAATTAACCTAGATGAGTAGAGAGGGAGGAAGATAAACAGAAACTTTATTGACAGGTGATCTAGAAACTGTTTGCAAAGTCTCCTCTCTTCCAGATTGTGCAGAAAGCTCTGACTTCCTTCAGGGTCCGGTGTCAGTTACACCGAGTATCTGTGGATTTACTTTGGTTTTGTTGTTATTTTTTCAGGAGAATTTGATTGGTGCATTACTAGCTATTTTTGGGCATCTCGTTATCAGTATTGCACTCAACCTCCAGGTGAGTTATCACGAAGCAAATCCTCATCCTGCCTCAAGCATCCTGCATTAAAAAGCATCAAGGGTGGCAAAGTTTCTTTTGCCTTTTCTTTTCTAGAAATACAGCCACATCCGGCTGGCAGGATCCAAAGACCCCAGAGCCTACTTCAAAACCAAGACGTGGTGGTGTGGACTGTTCCTGCTGGTGCTGGGAGAACTGGGAGTGTTCTCCTCTTATGCCTTTGCTCCCCTTTCCCTGATTGTGCCACTCAGTGCAGTGTCTGTTATAGGTAAGGGGCAAAGAGACGATGGCTGCACGAGTCTGGGTGTGTTCCAGTGTGAGATGACTGACTGATGGAGTGATATGTAACTCACTGTTTCTCCTTTTTTTCTTTACTTTTTTTATAGCTAGTGCAATCATAGGAATTATATTTATTAAAGAAAAATGGAAGCCCAAGGATTTTTTGAGTAAGTTCCTCGGTTTCTTTTCATCTTTCCTCTGTTTACAAGCCATTCAACTCATTCATTGCCTCTCAAGAATCAGAGGGGTGACCAAATCTCCCATCAGCTATAGTATCGCTTGAAAGAAATGTGTTACCCACTGTTGGTTAAAAATGGGGGGTGGGGGGTGGTTGTGTTTTGTTTTTTTTCTGCCAAGTCACCCGAATCTCCCAGACTTTGGCAGTATGGTGGAAATGGAGTTTGTTTGCAGGATTTGCTGGCTCTCTCAGCTGAATCTGCAGCCTAAGGCCTTGACTCTGCAGTACCACAGACACAACTGCATCAGCTGGGCTTCATCCACGTGCAAGTTTGCAGAACTGGGGCATTTATTCTGCCAGTTCCTAGAAAGTGGGCTGGGGGCAGTGCCAGGCGGGATAAGCCCCAGAAATAGATCCTGTAGCTGCCGTTTGTTTAGCAGATGCTAAATAAACCTGGTAGGATCTTTCTTCCTCTCAGCTCGCATCACACGCATTGCCTGGGGCTTGTGTGGTTCTGATATTTTGGAAGTGGGGCACAAAGGGCAGAGGAATGAGTCAGCCTGAGGAACTGGTGTCATTAATGAGCACTGTGCATGTGCGATGTTAATTCCACGCACCCACACTAACCCACTAACTTTGTCCCCTCTCTTTTTTCCTCTGTCCTTTGGTTGCCGAAGGGCGCTATGTTTTGTCCTTTGTAGGCTGTGGTTTGGCCATTGTTGGAACTTATCTGCTGATAACATTTGGACCTAATAGTCATGAGAAGATGACAGGAGAAAATATCACTAGGCATTTAGTGAGCTGGCCATTCCTGTTGTATATGGTAAGATGGCCCATGATTTCTCTGAATTATTCTGTTCAGTTAGAGGTATTTAAGTCCTAAAAGTTTTAAAATAGGTTGTTGTCTCCTTGACCTGTCAGCTTCAGCCTGTGGCAGTAGTTCCAAGGGCATTTGAAAGCATCTGCTCCAGAAGTATCCAAATACCATGTCTGCAACTGGGCTTCTCCTACACTGACTTTCTCTGGAGCTATCAGTCCCATTGAAAATATTCTGAAACCTGTTGGGTTTTATTGGAAACATTTGGCCATTAAATAAGATGTGTGCTCCAGGCATCACGTAAAGCCTCATTACTGAAAGTAGGCAGTGAATATTCACTCAGGATTATTTGATCTGCTGCTTTATCATGAATATAACATTGAAAGTGTCCCATGTTTCCTGTTCGGCAACAAGCTATTGAATATCTCCTCTAATTAGAATCTAACATCATGCTAAATTTGGTTTATAATTGTGGGGGATCCTCCTTTTCCTTTGATTTGCCCTGTTGTGTAATTCTAATGTTTGGCTCCGAATCCCCTTTACTGCCAGCTACACATACCCCCCATTTGTTAACATTCTCTGGTCTCTTTTGTAGCTCGTGGAGATCGTTATATTCTGCCTGCTGCTGTATTTCTACAAGGAGAAGAATGCAAACTACATTGTAGTTATCCTGCTGCTGGTGGCTTTGCTGGGTGAGTTGATGCGGACTGGTAAGATCTGCCTCTGGGTTATAGCAGTAAACTGACATCTGTGGGAACAGGGAATTATGCTGACCTAATTAATGTCATAAAATCACCAATCTACTCCAGACACGTTACCACAGATGGGATGAAGCTAATATCTTGCAGTGATGTTTAGGATCTTTGCAAATGAACTGTGGACAACTGAGATTTGTCTCCCATAAAGATGAGTAACCTGCTGAGTACAGAATGTGCAGAGTTAGTTATTAGTGTTCTTCACTCTAACCTGTGCGTGCAAACCTGGTGCAGTCTCTTACCCGTTCAGTGGGTTGGCTGATTCAGTGGATGAAGAGAGGGTTTCACCTACAGAATGCCTTGGCTCTGGGAAGATTTGCTGTGTGGCTGAAGATGTGCTAAATGCCAGAATGTCCCCAGTTAAACGGGGAGAGCATCTGGGCATGGGGTCAGTGATCCTACAGTGACTTTGGGAAGGCCAGGACTTCACTTGTACCTTCTTCCACATTCATTTTTTTAAAGAAACTGTGATCAATTAAAGCTTAGCAAGGCAGTGGTGCAGTCTGACGTGCCGTTGACTCTGTGCCGCAGTCCTCGACGTTTCTATTTATGCAGCTTCAATTACTGACATGTCTCTTCTTTTTTCTCCATTTTTTTTTCTTCTCTTTTGAACTGTTTGGGTCTGGATTTCAGTAGTTGATGTCTTGCAGGCTACATGAATTACAAAGCAACTATCCTAATTCTGAATGGCCCTGACTTGTGCTGTCAAGAAGTGGGCTCTTTGACTCTTGTTTTGAAGACTTCTTTCCTTAGCTTTGTTAACCAAGCCAACATGGCATCAGAAGTGAAAATCTCTATCTTCCATCTCCTGACTGCACAAGTTTAAGCACTTTAAAAACCCAGTAAATGCTCCAGCCCTGTAGACAAGGGAAGTGTGATACAGAAAGGCGGAGGGATCTACTGAAGGTCACTCTATGGTGAAGCTGTTGGGAATAAAACTGGCAGAGCTGGTGATAAAACAGGCAGCTAATATCCCTTGGCAAAAGGAGGCTTCAGGCTGTTGTAGCTCTGGGTTGTGTCTGTGGCTGGCTGTCACTACAGAGCGGACGTGCGGTGTTCCTGTCCTGAGCGTGCCGGTGCTTCAGCTGCGTCTCTGAACGTTCACAGGTTCCATGACGGTTGTGACGGTGAAGGCTGTGGCTGGCATGATTGTTGTCTCCATACAAGGAAACCTACAACTCGACTACCCTATATTTTATATCATGCTGGTGTGCATGATTGCTACAGCCACCTTCCAAGCAGCGTAAGGCACTGGCTCTCTTCTCCTCTGTAATCGCGCTGGTTTCGTGGATCTGTAATTAGTGGGCTGTTTGTTATCCCTTCCAAGGATGCTGATTAAGTTTTAGGGGGAGAATTATTCATTCTCTCCTGTAACCTGTCCTCAAATCCATGTCACGGGAGTCTGGGGTAGAGGTGCTGTGTGCTTCTCCACGTAGTGACATTGCCAAGTAGTTTTAATCCTAAATTTATACATCATTCATCTCTTTGTAAAGCAACATCAGGCATGAAATGGTGGCAAACAGAACAGAGTATCTGTGCACTGGCTAAATCACTGTGGAATCAGTGGTGGTGATGATGGATCTATGCTGTTGCCAGGGTATTTTTGTTGTTTGGTTGGGTTGTTTGGGGGTTTTTTGTTTCCCCTCCGTTCTTGTAATAACCTAAAAAGCCAGTAGCAGGAAGAATAAAAAAACCCAACTATTCAAAATGTGAGTGATATTCTGGCCCTGAGGTCAGTGGCAGTAATTTCACTGCCTTTAGTACAGCCACAGACTCACTCTTCTCTCCTTTATATGAATTCCAAGGCTGCTGCTGCAGGTTTAGTGAGAATGAGAATAAAGTTTCTCAAATTTACACCTTGCTTTCAAAAGGCATTTCCAAGAAGGACACACACACACATCTGTGATAACTGTTACACAATCTGAGCAGCCTTCCCAAATGAACCCCTGTTGTCTGTCACTGTATCACAGGTTTTTAGCTCAAGCCTCTCAGCTCTACGACTCGTCGCAGATTGCCAGCGTCGGCTACATCCTGTCCACGACCGCAGCAGTCACCGCAGGTAACGCCACACACCAGCCTCTCGGGCCCTTCTCAGAGAGGGGCAAAAGATTTTGGAAAATAAACCCCAGAGGTGAGGAAGGTGAATACTCAGCAAGATTATGATGACTTGTACTCTCTTGTCATCTCTCTTGGGCAGCTGGCTTTGGTTTTGTGTTTTGTTTTTTAATCCAAAAATGTGAATTATCCCAGACTGGTTTAAAATTTTCTGTTAAGTTCTAGAATTTTGTTTAAAGTGCCTGGGAACTTGCATTTGAGATTATTATTTATCTCATGCCAGCGTGTAGGAGAGGAGGGTGATGCATGCTCTTAGATGTACAACTTGGATACACAGCTAAAATTTGTCCCTGTGTAATTCTAGCTGGATTTGGAGAGGGGGCCCAGCACCTCAGTGTCCAGGGGGGTTGGGAATCTCCAGAGCAGGAGACTCCACAGCCTCTCTGGGCAGCCTCGGCCAGGCTCCCACCCCCTCACACCAGAGACGTTTCTCCTCCTGCTCAGATGGAACCTCCTGGGTTCCAGTTGGTGCCCGGTGCCCCTTGTCCTGGGGCTGGCCCCCACTGACCAGAGTCTGGCCCCATCCTCTTGCCCCCTCAAGGGCCCTTGAGCTCTTGCTCAGCATTGCTCAGCTCCCCTCTCAGGCTGCTCTTCCCCAGCTGCACAGCCCCAGGGCTCATTTTGGTAGTGAAATTCTAAAAGATTTGCCAATAAATTGTGTTGAAGCAGAAACCAGGCCACCTTTTCCTATTTTAAGATAAAACCAAGCAAAGATGCCGACTTTGATATTAGGAATCCTGCATAACTTGCTTTCTGAAGGGACAAGTGCTGGAGGTGTAGCACTAATTGCTCATGGAAACTGGGATGAAAGATGTCAAGAATTATTTCCTTTTCTAGGAGCCACTTTTTACTTGGACTTCACCGGTGAAGATGTTCTCCATATATGTATGTTTGCACTTGGGTAAGTGTTTTAAAGTTTCCCTGATAGAAAACTGGAAAGTATTGCTTCACAGGACTAAAATTTTTCAAGTATTTGTCTGTCTGTCTATCCATATACATATCGAGGTACATACTGTCTTGGAGAGGAGGACAAGCTGAAAGCATTTTCTCTGTCAGAGCAGACGATGGCCTGTAGAGCTGAGAGTCCTGTCCCGAGTGATGATGGATGCTCTGGAGGAATTGTGTAACACTGGGTTATGCACAACTGTACCACATTAACCACTAAAACCCTTGCTGACTGTGCTGGAAATCAGCCTGAATGTTGAAACGTGGGCTGTTCTTCAAGCTTCCTGCTTGTTGCAGAATAACCAAAAGAAGCCATCTCTAGGGAATCTGTTTCAGGATTTGCCTCGAGCCTTCACTGAACTGTGACAGGGCTTCTGGAGTCCTGTTTCTTGGGCATGGGCACAGTGCAGATACAATCAGTGAAACGTTTGCTGTGTAACTGGGTGTTTAGCCCTAGTACAGTGCCTTAATGTGATTAGCTCTCCATAATCAGGGGACATTCTGAAATGTCTTCTAGATTAGCACAGGAAACAAACGCAAACAATGGGGAGATTAATGCTTTGAACTGCACCTTCCTCTGTCCATGTATTGTAAAAACCAAGATCAACAACTGTTAGTGTGTTTACTGATGAGAAACCTTCCAAAGGTCAGGCTGCTAAATCCTGGAATTTCATCAAACAAAACCATATTTTGATATGTTTCCTTTCCCTTTTAGTTAGTCAAGGTTAATTGATTAATTAACGTGAATAATTCTCCCTGTATTTTGATACAGAAAAGTTGAGTTGTTCTCACTGTTGGGTGGATTTCAGTACTCTTGAAGAGGGTTATTCAGCCAAGACTGCTCCCTGTAACTCTGCCTTGAGAGTTCTTTCATTTCCCGTTCTGAGCTCTTTACGGTGCTACACGATATGCACTTGGCAGAAGGAAAATGCAATATGACCTCCTCTCCCAGTTCTCAGGAGATCTTGTCTTCTCTCTCAGGTGCCTCATAGCATTTCTAGGTGTCTTCCTGATCACAAGAAATAGGAAGAAAGCAGTACCCTTTGAACCTTACATATCAATGGATGCTATGCCAGGTAACAATACAAATAACAGTGCTTTATCAGTTTTTCCTCTTTTAAACATTGGGCTTTACAGTGAAAGCTCAAGCTTTAGGCTCTCTGAAGCTTCCCTATGTTGTTTGTTGGTTTTTTTCCTAGCTTTTCCTTCTCTTGTTTTCTCTGCCTTGTGAGGGGGGTGTGTGTTTTGCCTGGAGCAGAGAAGAGTGGTGTCCCATGTGGCTGCCACTTACGCTGGGCCCTCTGATGCTGGGGGAGGTCATATTTTGCCAGAACAGTCTTGTCTGGGTGGCTTCTGTCTGGGAAGATGAGCTAGGTTTGAGTTACACTTGGGACTGGGCTTGGTCTGAATCCAGTAGGAAAAGGTGGTTGCTGGGGAGAGCTGAGGTAGAGGCCAGGGGGAACAGAAATTGTTTTGGGGAAGTGCAGCTAAACTGTCTTTCTGGTGAGGTGCATGAGGGATAGGCAGAGCTTGATAAATAGCTGACTGCCACCCTTCATTCACTTGAAGCTTATTTCTCCATTAGGTGCTTTAGTGCTGAGCAGGAAAACATTCTGTCTTCCATTTAACGCTCGAGGAACCGATGAGCCGCGTGCCACGAGCACCGAGACTTTAATATTCCCCGGTTTAACGGAGGGCAGGAGGAATGCACTTCTGTTCCGAAGCATTTAATCTCTGTCTTTGCTCTTTTCAGGCATGCAGAACATGCACGATAAAGGGATTGCAGTTCAGCCTGACCTCAAAGCTTCTTTCTCCTACGGCGCCCTAGAGAACAATGACAACATGCCAGAAATTTATACTCCGGCTACGCTGCCGATCGTGCAGGAGCAACACGGTTCCAAAGGCGTCTCCGCTCCACCCTACCGCGTGCTGGAGCACAGCAAAAAGGAGTGAGTGACCTTTAAGGAACTGATTTGAATCGTCAGAAGTATGACCTTTTATTTATTTACCCATTAAAATACAAGCAAGTGCAAACCCAACCTTGATACAGTTTAAAGCTCATCTCAAACGTAACTTTCAAGGCTGATCATTAAACTAAAGAACTCTCTCTAGTTGTGAAGTCGAAAGCATTCGTTAGCAAGGAGTAAATCCCAGCTCTCCTTTGAATGCTGCTGCCTGGAAGCGTGAGGTGGTGAGTGCAGTATCACGGCAGTGTGGAACCTGAGAGACAGCAGGTGCTGTGAAAACAGAGCTGGGGGAGGAGAAGTGGCTGTGCAGTTTGGAGTCCTGCCGGCAGTGGGTTTGTCTCCAAATAGAAGTTTTCAGGAGTTCCTCTCAGAGAGGGGAGAGCAGGATTTAACCTTTCATGTATAGAGACTGTGATGGATTTCCAGAGAGGCTGTAAATCTTCCTGTCTTTAGCGTGACCGCCAAACTACCTTAACATGGCAATAAAATGTGGTTGTTTTCAAGCACGAATACTGAAGCTCACTGGGTCTTTAGAGCAGCATCAACTGAGCAGAGTAAGCAGACTGCTTTATTCCCTCAAAACGTGAGTCTCGAGCACTTCCTGTGCAACTCTTCTCTGCCCGGTGCTGAACACGTGCACTGAGAATGTGAATTTTTAGAGCACCACTGGGTTATATGGTGGCTTAGAACAAAGATTATGTGCCAGTTTTTTGACTTTGTAGCAGGAGTTTTAAGTTGGTGAGATGGCACAAAGGGAGCGCTGTAAAGTACGAGAACTGGAAGTGTCAGCAGTGACATGGCTGGTGTCTGGTGGGGAATTTTTTGTAGCTCTGGATGAGGTTCTAATTATCTGTCACTTGTATTTCTCTCTGCTTGAGGCAGGGTTTCCAACTTTCTTTAGTGGTCTTAAACACTTACAGATGTTGATGTTCCTTAGTTGAAAAGCTGGGTGTTGTAGGCTGGGCTACCCCCCTATTTTTCTTTTTATTTTTTAAGAAGGTGTCAGTCCAGTATTGTGAATGACCTAAGAACTCAAAAGCAGCGTGCACGGCGCAGGCTCGGTGAGGACTGCAGGAATAAAGGAGCATTGTGTACTCGTGGTATTTTTCTTTCCAGCTTCCCAGAGATGGCTGGAAGCTGATAAGGGAGAATGGACACAAACTGGGGGGAACTTGTCAAATGAAAAGGACAAAGTGCTGGCATATATAGGTTATGCTGGCACCTTGATATCATCTTCTCTGAAAGCCATTGTTTTGCTGGGAAGCAGCATTTTAAGTCTGTTTGGTATGGCTTGTGCTGTACCTAGAGTGGAGTGTCTCTGGGACCTTAGGAGACTCTTTGAAATGAATAGTGCTTGTGTTCCGTGCATTTTTAGCTGCTTACTCTGATACCCAGGGGGTTGGGACAATCTTGGACTTGGAACAGTGGCTTTCTGCATTTATTTGTTTATTTTTAATTGACTCACGGCCAGTTTCTGTTCCTGCTACCAGAAATTCCCAAGAACCCCACTGACTTGTACATAGTTATTGCAGTTCTTTGTTGTATATGACAACAGAACTGTTCTGCGCGTTTCCCTTGCCAGCTACGAAGACTAATTCAGTTTGGAAATACTTGAGATTGCTTTGGCATTTTTGTGCAGCTTAGAAAACTGATAACCTTCCCCCACGCTGCAAAGAGTCAATGCCCAGTGGCTGTACCTGTACCTGTGTGCAAAGTTTCTTCACCAGCTTGGCACGTCTGACGCTCCAGATCTTATCAGTGACATCCCATACACCACAGATTATGAAACCTCAAGAAAGAACAGCTTTTCTTTTACCCTCAGTACTTTCTGTGTTTAAGATAATGTTAATGGGCTAATACTGCCAGAACATTAATCTTGCTGGAGCTGCAGTGACACTGATTTACTACCTTCAGTTTTGTATCCCTGGTAATCAGTAGTTTGTGAATTTATGTGCAGCTTTTGTTCATTAACAATACAAACCAAAGTAGTACAGGGGAGGCTGAATGGGGAGGGTACAAGAATAACAGCTTTTCTTATCTCTTCCCTTGTAATCAATGAGGCAGTAGCTATTTGGACCTATTAGTTCTAAACCCCCAAAACATACTGGTTTAAAACAAGCTGTGCTAAACCATGCAGAGCTATGAACTTCACTTTTTAGGTGGCAAATTTTCTCTGAGTTTGTTGCAGATGTTGCTGGGGTATAAAATAATTAATAGGAGGGCTTAAATGTCTTGCTGTTGATTTTTACCATGAGGATGGTCCAGTGTGTAACAAAACGTTGTTGTTCTGATTCTTGGTTTCTCAGTAGTACTTACAAACTGCAGTTAACTGGGGTGCAGACTTTGCAGCCAGTTAAGGGCTGGTTGGGAATTTCACCTCATCATGGGACCTGACCTCAAGAGGGACAGATCAGAGAGTGCTTTGCAGGGGGACAGTGTTACTCTGGTCATTAAATCCCAGACTGCTTTGGGTGGGAAGGGACCTTTCAAGGACATCCAGTCCACCCCCCTGCAGGGAGCAGGGCCATCTGCAGCCAGAGCAGGGTGCTCAGAGCCCCGGCCACCTCCCCTGCAATGGGGACAGGGATGGGGCAGCCACCACCTCTCTGGGCAGCCTGGGCCAGGCTCTCACCACCCTCATTGTGAAAAATTTCTTGTTGATACAAAGCCCTTACTTATACTTCTCCTTTTCTGAGCTGTTTAGTAATGATATTATATTTATTTATTTTCCTGCTTGGATTCTCCCCAGCCCTGCAGCCTGGGCACTGAATGACTCCTGGCCTGCCCTTCCTCTCTCAGGAGGAGCCTCAGCTGTCAACATGTGGTTGACTTCTGCTCTGAGTGAAATTTCTTCCAGCCATAACCTGAGCTGTTGTATTACTGGGCTGGTTTGGCTCTTTTCTTTCAAAGACTCTAAAGGGAAAAGTCGTGTTCCAAAGCTTTATGTAACCATGTTTTATTTACACAGTCTGTGTGCGTTTAAATAATTCTACTTAATAATGACAGTTCCTTTTACTGGCTTTTGGAACCTTCCCGACAAAGGACTCCAGGGGAGGTGATGTCTGTTTCTGCAGCACATAAATCACAACATTTTCAATTACTCCATTGTGCCACGTCAAGAGAGCCTGAGGTGTTCTTGGGCTGTAGGTCTCAATTCAAATGCACCGGTGTCGTAAGGGTTCCATTTTTGCCAGGTTGTTTAAGCTGCTGTTAGCACAGCACTAGAACTGCCAGGCTGCACCTCTCTCCTGCTCACTGTCTCTGTCTGATACTTGAATTTTAAAATGTGAGGTCTTTTTGTAGGTTTTTTTATGCATCCCCCACTTTTTTTTTTCCTATTTCCCCCAAGCTTCCAAAAGATTTTTTTTCTGCTCTTCATCAGTCTTGCAGCTGCCATCTCTGTTGCTGAGAAGGCACGAAGAGTGTCCCTGTAACCAAGCATCTGGTTAAACCTGACTGTAGGATGTCTGTGCCCTGTTAGGAGGGGATGGCCCAGGGCTGAAATAAAATCCTTACCTCCCTTCTAGTCAGAGCTTACAAACTGACACCAGAAAGGTATTTGTACCCTCAAGTCTGCTTTCTACAGAGTACTTGTTGCTGTGAGGTGGCAATGGCCATGCCTGGGCATGCAGCAAACACCCCCAGCTGAACAGCACGCAAAGAGTTAAAGGAGAGGAGCTCTCTACCCTGTTCTAGCACTTCTCCAAGCACAAGAAATAACGTGTTGCTGTAGAGCACTCTTCAAAACTTGTGATCCCCAGAGGCAGGGCCCTGTAAGCAGCAGAGGGTGCTTCGCTTGCCCCCTGCGCAGCACTTCTCAGCCTCGAGAGCTGCAGAATGTGAACAAACCCCCAGAGCCTGCTGCCTCCTCTGCTAACCTGGTGGAATCGCTCCTTGATTTTATCCTGTAGCTTCTCTCTCAAATGTGAGCTGACATCTCTTGCCTCCACACCGCGTGGCTTCTCGATGCACCGAAGCACTTAATACATTCTTAGTGTGTATCTCATGTGTAACTCACTGCTGGGGAACCCAGCTCCTGTGGTGGCTGAATGTACACAACGATCTGCCTACAAACTTCTCTTGTTCACATTAAAAGATGTAACTAAATCAAGCTTTACAGTATTGAACTAGAGGGATAACTGCTTAATTTTTCATAAGCAATGTTGCATGTCTATTTGATTTGTCTTTTAGGTGAGACCTTTGCAAATGAAACTGAATAAAAGATTGTGGTAAAACCTGCACAATTCTGGCCTGCTCCGTACTCTCGGTCTCAGTTTAATCAGTTGTAAATGTCTTGAGAGAAGACAGAATTTAGTTTTCCATCTGCATTCAAAGAAGGGTTTTTTCAACAGGATAGCTGTAGATGAACTCCGGGCTGCTACAACTGGTGTTTGGGGCTGTGGCATTAGTAACGCTCACCACTCACATGAATCTCTGGGTATTTGGTGTCAGCTTTAGGAATCAGAAACTGTGATCCCAGTATAGCCTAAAGGTGAGGGGACACACCCGGGGTGAACCAACTCCCCAAACCATGATACTGTTGGGGGCCTGACTTGTGATTTCTTCCTTCCTGAAACTGAGACAACCCCCTGCTTCAGACAGCACAGACCTCTCGTGCAGGCTGGGAAGGCCACACTGTGGGAGCTGCCCTCCTTCAGACCCAGGGTATTGTGTCTTTCACGGCAGGAGCAGAGAGCTTAAGGGCATCTCCTAACAATGCCATGAAGAGACGGGGATGGTCCTAACTTTAGAATACTGGCAATGTAGCTTAATCAAATGCTTGCCAACCTAATTTACACACACCAGATGGGTTTTAGTCCAAGGGGATAAGCAGAAGATAACCCTCAGGATACTCTTTAATTAAATGGATCTCTTGGGATCTCAAACCACAAATGGGAAAAAAACCAAAACCCACAACCAAACAACAACAAAACACCCCCCCAGGCAGCCTTATCCAGATTGCTGTTAACGCTGTGCTTCATAGAAATCCCTGGATGCAGAGTAGTACAACTGGCTAACGCTGGAATGTCTGTAAAAGGAGCATAACTCAGCCCCAGAGTTTCTGATGAATGGGGTAAATGATAAATGTTAACACAGTATTAAGGGCTAGTGTGTTCTATTAGCACTCCACACAGTTTTCTCTGATGTAAAGAAGCAATCAAACCAGAGAGCAGGAGCATTACCCAAATACGTGTGACAAAAGAGGTGTTATTACAGAAGGCAGAGTATTTAAAACATGCCTGAAATGGACACCAAATGTTGGCAGTTTGTGGTATTAAAGCAGAACATATTGCTGGCCAGGGAGGAAGAGTGGGTGTTGAATTAATAACGCATGTGAGAGCAGCAAGGAAAAGCTAAGGTAATAGAGGCTAATCAATTACCACTTCAGTTTGCACTGCATCTAAATTGCAGAATCTCTTCTTTAGAGAAGACTCATCTTGCCTTTCTGCCATGCCCTGGGTTTTTTGCCTGGGAAAGGTCTGCACGCTGGGTAATTACAAGGCTGGTAAAGATGACCAGCTTAATGTTGCTTTCTGCTGCCTTTTTTTTTTGTACCTTAACTTTAGGTGGAAGCATTTCCACCACAGAAATGTCAGTGTTTATGTCAGCAATTCCCATCTTCTGGCTTTTCACATGGGGACAAAGCTGTTGAACTCAGCATTTGTGTCGGTTAAGAGTTTTGTGTGCTTTTTGTGGAAAACTGAATACAACCAAAGAAGAAAAAAGGAAGGATGTTGGTTTGTGCTTTCTGTAGATGTCAACGTACACAAAGCATTCGTTTATCACACAGTTCAGACAAACACTGCCTCAAATCTTCACCGCTGGATTAAGCCACGATTTACTCCGAGAGACACAAACCTGTCCCTGTTCCCATCTGGCAACAGCCCGAGCGCGTCCGCCAGATGCTGCCAACTGCGAAGGAAAACCGATTAACTTCAGCCGCCATCTAGGAAAGTACGTGGGGGGAGCCTTTTGTCAGCAGGGACCTGCCAAGCATTGAAAAGAGCCAAAATTCAGTGCTCCCCAAGACTCAGTCCCGTGTCTTCCTCTCTGGTTTTAGCCTTCCAAGGTCACTCAAGCATCGCACTTGAGATGCTCCCAACAGCATGGTTGAGGCTGTTAATTAAAAAATTATAGATGAAGCCTCCACCCTCTGCTTCTCCAGACACTTCCTAGAGCAATTTGTAGCTTTTTAATCAATTCCCATCTCGCTCAGCTCGGCTGTTCCCACTGGGAAGGCTGAGAAAGGCCCTTCCTCCAGCTGGTAGAAGCCCCTGGAAGGATCAATAACCAGTGGAACTTTTGCCGAGGAGACCCCCTGGACACGCCTGAAACCAACCGCGCGGTAGAGGGGACAGGAGGGAAGCGACCGAAGCGATTCCCGCCCGCCATGAGGGGCCAGCGCATGCGCAGAGCCGCCCCCTCCTCNTCTTTTATTCTTCTGTTGCATTCCATTTTCTCTCACGATCCCGATGTGTTCACCTGCCCTGGTAACTGAACTTGGGTGTTGACCCCCAGCCCTGTCCCTTGCCCGAGGCTGCGCCCCTGGGCAGACCAGAATCCTCCCTGCAGGATTCTGCCCCGAATTTATCAAAGTCTCCCAGCAGACTGGACTCTTTATGGAGAAATTGCCACCCCGTTTCAATCCTTATCTCGAAGATTTTGGGAAGCAATCCTCTTATCGTTCCCTGAAGCGATAGGATGTGGTGATGTAAATGAGACGCTTGTGTTCCAGTGGTGCCCGAAGAGCAGGTCCAGGTGCAAAGGTAAAAACCACCAGCACTGCCTGAACCGATGCTCTGGTGACGACCTGAAGCTCTCAGTGGCAGGAGCTGCACTTCCACAGTTTTCTTAAATTTCAGAGGATCTTGAGCTTTGTATGAAGTTGAAGGGTTTGCTTTTACGTGTGGCAAAGGAACCTGTCACCTGATATTTAAATGATAAGCAGGTATTAATTCTCAGAAGAACAATGGACTTGGTAAAAGGTCTTACTAGAGCGGCTTTAGCTCTTGGAGTGTTTTTAGTCCTGCTGTGTAAAACCATTTAATCTAAAATCAGAGAGGGGGAGAGTGATCAAACAGCTTGCTGAGGAGCATCATCTGTTGTTTACACACTGAATTTGCTTTTAATTTTGAATTGCTTATCGCAGTAAGAATTAGCAGATGGTGATAAATAACTAGCACTTGTATATTTTGATTTAGATCAGGCTGCCTTATAAATAGGTGGCTGTTCTTAGGAGCAAGCGGGGCCATTCCCTTTGGCTGAGGGGAAAGCACAGCAGAGCAGTTTGGCTGTTGCACTGCCAGTCACCTCTGTGTACCTGTCGAGTGGGGGTAGTTTGGATTTTGCTGCTTTCTGGTAACTGCACAGTGAAATAGTTCTATGTGTTCTGTGAAAATGTCCCTTCTCACAGTGCTTTTTCCAACAGTACTTCTTAGTTAACATTCCTTTATCCCTTTACCTGTGTTGCCCTCCTTTCAAAGGAGCTATTGCAGATTGTCACGGTGCCCGGAACCGTGGTGCTTTGATACTCGTTTGGGTGTCGTCAGGAAAAACAGTCTGTGGAAAAAAAAGAATTAAAACCATGCAGCCTTCTGATTAAAATTTTTAAGACTTTTTAAGTTTTAAGACTTAAATTTTAAGACTTTTTAAGACTGATACATTCTTTTTTTTCTTTTTAAATCAAAACATAATTGAAGTAGCTTTTGTAGCTACTTCTGTAGCCCTCTGCAGAAGCTTACCAGGTTTTGGTTTTGTACTAGCCAGAAGTCCTGTGAATTGGACAGCGCTGCTGATCTTGTTGCTGCAGTTTCCTCAACTTTGACTCTGATTGCTCCTGTAAAATCACTTTCCCTGCAGACTGTCAGCAGGGATTCAGGGGAGTAACTGCATTGTCTTCTGCAGCTTAATAGCCTCCAAGTTTCTGCTCTTGTTCTCTAAAGAAACAAGATGATTTCTGCTAATTGAATTTTTCGTTACTAGTTGAAAAAAAAAAGTAATTTATTTTAGGGCAAAGGGAATGTTCAAACCACCCCAGCTCTCCAGCATTGTTGACACACATCATTTGTGACCTGCTGCCTTTTTACAGAGCAGGAAATATCTCCAGTAAAACGTTTTGGTGCTGTATATAAACCCTACAACGTGATGAATTTGTCTGTAACAGACCTTGAGGCCGTGGGGCTGTTTGCTGTGTGCAGAGCTGGGTGTCGTGCTCCCAGACAGGACTCTCTCTTTTCCTGCAGGATTCTTTATAACTCTGAAGAGCATCCCTCTGCTGTGCAATAATACAGGTCTGTGCAGAATTCAGCGTGTTTGCCACGGAGCAAGAAGGGGTTTTTCCTCCTGGGGGGTACGGCTGCTGACAGGGTTTACAGGGAGGATCTTCTGTGGTGAGCAGAAGCCAGGCCTGCAGTGGAGGATCACCAGGGCTGGCATCGCAGCGCTGCTCCTCAGCAGTGGTCCCTTCTAATCCCAGTGCATCTGGAAGGTGGGAATACACAGGGAGATGAGGGTAATTGTGGATTGCTCCTTTCACCGGTGACTAGAGATGCGGGGACTGCAAGTTTAAGTTCTTTAATGTGAAGATGCTGGCTGAACAGTTTCACTTTTGTTTGCTGAGTGCTTTGTGCACGGTGAAAATCATAGGGACTTTGCAGCCATTGCTTTAGCTCTGTCTCTTTCATAGATTAGTCAAATCCTTTAATGTTACATAAATTGTAAAAAAGCTACATCTTGTGGGGGTTTTTGTTGGCTTTTTTCCCTTTCTTTTTTCTTCCCATCCTCTTACAGTGTGTGTGGCATTCTGGAGTAGCTGAATTCCTGGCATCTGTTTGCAAACATTTCAGTTGCTCCTTATTGATCCCTCTCCAATTCCTAAGATGATTTGGCAAAGACCTTTCCTTAATTTATTGTTTACCTGGCTATTATTCTTGCCTTGTACCTCTCCTCCTTCTTTATGTCATCACCTTCATTTACAAAATTGTCCTTTTCTGTTACACCAAACAGACGTGGAAATACCACGGGTGTCTTTTGTCAAAATACAAACAACGGTTTCAGAGTTGATGGAACTTCCAAGTTAATTTTATTTCTCTGAGTTATTTTAACCAAATTTGGCAAAAGAAGGCAGAAAGTGGAATTCCCCCCCCTGCCCAGGAATTCTTTAGGTCTTCAAGTTGATGTTTTAGAAAGTGTCTCCTGTAGCTCTCTTTAACAATATCAGTTTTCTTTTCTAGCAGGTACTTGCATACTTGTCTCATCAGTCTGTAAAAGATACTTTTTTCTTCAAGGAGCTCATACAAAGTCTCATTATACAGAATATTACCCAGAGGTAGAGTTCAGGTGTCTTATTTGTATAAATAAACACCCAGTTCTGCCTTCATTTTGTGTGTTTCTTGGCTCTTTTGTTTCCAAAGTGCTGTTCCTCTGTGCTGACAAACCAAAGAGAGGAACCCCTCTGGTCACTGCAGGCTGCAGTCCTCAAATGGCACAGTAGATGATAACACCTGTAAAGGAGGAGTAATGGATTCAGCTGGTAATCTGTGGGTTCAGTTCTCTCTTTAACTGCGATGTCTGATTCCACAGTACTAACAGAATGAAGAGAGGAGTTCTACTGCAGGCACGCTGTAAGTCACAGGAATCGTGCACTCCTTTAATCTGATTTTCTTGATGCTTTTGCCTCTGTCCAGTCTGCTGCTGTGACTTCATTTTGTAGTGCATGAGGCTCAGACAGCCTCAACTTTTTAAAGCGCTTCATAGCATGGCCAGCTTGACCAGATTGATGTTGATCTGGATGTTGCCTCGCTTCCAGGCTTACTGTTAATTTAAATCTTTGTGTTTACGTGCCAGTGGTCCCAAACTCTCCTTTTCCCATGCCAGTTCTGCTCTCTTGCCTTGCTTGCAAGTCTCCTCGTGCTTTGGTTTGACAGCAAAGCAGTTTCACGGAGCAGTCGCTGGTGGGTTAGGTGCTTACTGTGATCCGTGCCCCTCTCTGAGGGGGGTGCTCGGGCAGGGTGGGCACCGTAGTGGTTTGAGCAAAGGTGTGACAGTGACCTGTGCATGTGCACACACTGCCTCAGACTTCTTTTACCTGATGCATCCTTGATTTATCTCAGCATTGCACCTCATGTCTGTGTCTCTGAGCAGTTCCTAAATTCCTAAAATAGTTACTAAATCTTCTCACTTTCACATGCTGTTTCTCCTCAAGTACAGAGTGTTGGAAGTGTTTGGGTGTTGTTAATTAGAAAACTTGTCTGCAGCCTTTTCCCCTTGAGTGTGGATTTATTGTGGATTTTTGAAGTGCGTTTTTAATGCGTATTGGTTTCAGTTGATGGCTTTTCTCAGGGACTGCTTTGAAAGAATAAGTTAGTGAAGCAGATATTCAAATGAGAACACTGCCAGTGAAACACAATATATTTACTTACCCTTTTTTTAGTGTTATGTCACAAATTAACACCCCCTCCAAATCTGGATACAGTGCAGTCAGGTGTTTTCTGTCATTTCTCTGAGAACAGAGTAGTGTGGTAACCTCCTCGTGACTTTTTGCAGTGGCAAGTGGCAAAAGGTACCCTTCATGAAAATCATTTTTACTGAGTAAAAATTCGTTCACCTAAAGTCTTCCATGTAGTCTCTTGCTTGTTTGCTTTTTCTCCTCCTTCCTTCCTCGATGAGTTTTCTCAAGGCTATAGCTACTCCCTTACCTATAGGAAAGGCCTTCTCTCCAAGGAGAAGGAAATCTTAGGTGATCCTGGGTTTTGTTCTGTCCATGCCACTGGCTGGGAGAGGCTTTGGACAGGTGATGGAGCTTGGCTGTGTACGTCTGTTCCTGTTGATGACATCAAAAGGTTTCTTCAAGTATCAGCAGACTTGGGAGGTGCTTTTAAGTTAATAAATAAGCAATTGCTGTCAGCTGAAAAGTGTGTCGTGGGGAAAAGCTTTCTGAACAGTGTGGTAGTTCTTGATTTGTGGCAGAGTAAAGGGAGGAGAGATATCCTGTGCTTGACTGAGTGACTTTATCTTCCTTTTCACAGATCAAGCAGCAGAATATCCCAGAATTTACAGAGACACAGGATACAGTGCTTCTGTGTTGTGGAGGAGAGAACGAGTTTCGTGTTGCTTTCTGGTCCTTCTTTTGTAAAATTATTTTCCTTAGAAGACAGTGAAAGCAAGATGATGTGGTATCTTCACTTTCTATTTTGGTTTTCTTTGTTTTGGCATGGCAGAGCCCTTCCTAGAAACTGGAACATAAAGAAGAGTCGCTTTGGGTGAAGGATGCTCAGAGATAGGATGAAGTCCTGGAGCGACAGCCAGTCAGACCTCTACAGCAGTGACCAGGAGGAGGAAGAACAGATGATTTTTGGAGAAAATGAAGACGATTTGGAAGAGATGATGGATTTAAGTGACTTGCCTACCTCACTTTTTGCTTGCAGTGTTCATGATGCAGTGTTTGAGGTACAGGAAGAAAAGGTAAGGTAGAGAGAGGCGTATTTGGGGTGCAGTGTTGTGGGTATAGATACAGCTATGGAACATTTTTTGTCTGGATTTTCAGTGTATTGCTGGGGGAAAAAGAAATCAACCCAGACTATTTACCTGGTAAGCTCAGATCAGAGTCAGAGCAGATACTACTGATAAGAGAGCAGATATTGCTATGCTTTTCTAGCATTTAAAAATGTTAATTTGAAAAGCTTTTCTGATTTTGCTATTTTGTTTTTCCACTTTATCCAAGTTCCCAAACCCAAGGGCAGATTTAAGTAAAATCTGAAAGCAAATTTAAATGTTTTATTTCAAGGCAAAGATTCCCTTAAAAGAACATTAAAAAACATGCAGGATGTGTGGTGTTATTTATTAAAGACCTTGAAATAAGATGCCATTGTTACTAAACCATGATTTTTTTCAGTTTGTTAGTGTTGTTTAGTAAGAGTTTCTTTTTGTCACTCTCGTTCAGCCTGGGAACTTAGACATTTTCCTAAAGCATTGGATAGTTTATCTGATATAAAAACACCTGCTTTACACGGCATGTTTGGAGATGCTTGGGTGGAAGTCCAGGATTTTGGGTGACACCTGCACGCTGGAGCAGCTGTCGCTAGGTGGCAGCTGTTGTCTGAAGAGTTTTATGGGCTTGTTCTTGAAATTCGTGTTTAAAGAGTGAGACAAAGCAGAGCTGCACTGAGCACGGGGCTGAGCACAGGTTTGCCAGGCGGGGTATCGGAGGGAATTAGGAATGTGCAGCTTTAGGGGATTGAGGAAATGAATGGGATTTGGGAGAGGAAAGTGAAAGGAAAATGGGTTTTCACTGAGTGAAATGTTCATTTTATGTTTGAAGAATCTTTGTACTTCATCTCTAGGAAAGATTTGAAGCACTTTTCACAATCTACGACAATCAAGTGACATTCCAGTTGTTTAAAAGCTTTAGAAGAGTAAGGATAAACTTCAGCAATCCAGAGGCGGCAGCGAGAGCACGGATAGAGCTGCACGAAACGGACTTCAATGGGAAGAAGCTGAAGCTGTACTTTGCACAGGTATGATGGAACACCAAGAGGTACCTGTGCCCCTGTTTCTTCTTCATGCCACGTCTGACCCTGTGTTTTGTTTATGATAAATACCTAAGGTTCCCTCCGGCCTCATTCTTCTATGCTGTGATGTATTAACCTTCACTCCTTAAGAAATTCAGGCTGTAGGGGGTGGTTTTTGCTCTTCAGCTTGAGCTTACAGAGTTGTAGTTGGTCTGGAACAGCTGCTGGTAGTGACACAAACCACCTTCCCCAGCTGAAAGAACATCAGTGGATCCCTTGGTAACAGGAGCTTTGCAGGCACGATGTTCTTGTGGGATTAGCACCTTGCAGGGTCCTACACAGCTGCACTGCCAACCCTTACACAGGCCAGTTTCTAAACCAAATCGAAAGAGAAATGGTATTTGTCATTTTATCCTCTATCTCCTGGCTTCTTGTCTTCAGGTCCAGGTGTCCAGTGAAATAGGTGACAAGTCCTACCTCCTTCCCCCACAGCCCATCAAACAGTTCCTGATCTCACCACCTGCATCTCCGCCGGTTGGATGGAAGCAGAGTGAAGATGCAACTCCCCTGATAAACTATGACTTGCTTTGTGCTGTCTCCAAGCTGGGGCCAGGTAGGAATAGCTCCCCGCTTCTGTTGCCTGACTTCACTTCCAGAAGAGTTTTGGAGGGAAATTACCTACTTATCTTCCTGGGAGAAGAAACCGCGTGTCTCTTAGGGGATGTTTCTTGAATAAAATGATCCATTGCCTTTTTCACTCCGTGAATTGGTTGGAAGCACAGCCCAGAGCTGGGTGCTGTGGCACTAGCTCCACCGCAGCCACTTCCTGCATTTTGTCATGGTCCCAGTGTTAGGTAACAAACCAAGAGAGGAATAAAAGGTTCAGTCTCTCGCAGGTGAACAGCTCCAGTTACTAAGGACACTGGTAGGCACTTTTTGTGTGCAGTCATCAAGCTGCTCTGAGCCTTTCCAGGAAACGTGCTGCTTGCTCTCTGCGAAGAGCAGAGCATCAGGCTTAATGTTTGCAAGTGCTTCTGTAACTTCTCATTTACAAATGTCACGTGAATGGACAGCACAGATGGCACCCCTTAAAAACGTGCATGCTGCTTGTATTCTGATGCCTTCAGTGTTTTGTGATAGTTCTTTACATCCCTCCCCTTAAACATCAGTTACAAGAAGGTTTCTATTCCAAGAGCAGATAGAGGGACTAGCTGAAAACCTGTAAAGGTCTGGTGAGGTGTGGGAGCTGACAAACACGTGGACATGTGGTTGAGTTACTGCGGATATCGAGGAGTTTTTCAGTTCCAGTGCTTTCATGCTTTCCCTCGGGGATGTCGTTAGCATGATTATATTACTATTTTTATTTTTTGCTGCTCTTCAGGGGAAAAGTACGAGCTTCATGCAGGAACAGAATCGACTCCCAGTGTCGTTGTTCACGTCTGTGAAAGTGAGACAGAAGAGGAAGATGAAATCAGAAATCCCAAACAGAAGATCCTGCAGACAAGGCGCCCAGATCCACCTGCCACGATCCTGAGTGAATCGAAAGCCTTTGACTGTTCTCTGGAGGTGGGGGGTACCATGCACTGTTAAGCTGTGGGATGCTCACGGTAGTATCAACAATCAGACACTTAATGAGTACCTGTGTTGATGTCTGTGCTGCTGCTATATGTTATGTATAGCGACAACAGATTTTACTTGTAGTTGTCTCTCATGTTCAAGATTTCGGATGCCAATGCTCTGAAAAGCACTTTAATTTTAGGGACTAGTCCCCCAAGTGTAGCAAATCCACCTGACTTGAAATAGTGAAAAATAGGAATTCTGGTTGTGGTTTATTACTATTTTTTTTCCCAAGATGCTACCCTTTTCCTTACATTGTACAGTGTGATGTACCAAGTGCTGAGATGGTATCTTACTGTCACGACCGGGTTCAAGGAAGCTCACTGTAGAGTAATTACAAGCTGATCTGTGGTGGTACAACAGCTTCCAGTTAATCTAGTGTTCAGTGCAAGTGAAACGTCCTCTTTATGCTAAAATTCCTCCCTGGCTGGCAATCTTCTGAGGGAAGATCAACCTTTGCTTTTCTCACAAACGCCAAGTACGTGGTTTTTCATTTGACATGAGGCACAAGTACAGGCAGGGAACTAAAGACCGGTAGTTTTGCCGAGGGTACGGGAGGGAGACCACAGACCGCTGAGGAAGGAGACTCGAGTCTGTCACCAGCGCTGCTGCCGCTGTCCCTGGCATGTGGTGGGTACAGTGGTTTGCACAGGCACTAATTAGGAGTTAATTACAGTACGCAGAGTGAAATTAGGATTTGGCTGTTGAAGGTGTTGTCTCTGATCCTCTCCATAAAATGTGTTGAGGTTTGTTCCTCTACAGTCCTAGAGGTGGCCTGAGTTGATCAATAAATTCACCGACTGTTACGCTTCAGCTAAGTTACATCAGGAGATAAACCACCTCGGGCTCACTTTTAACTCGTGCTCCTAAACTTCTCCACTCCCTTGGGTACTTCCTTTTAAGACAGTCGGTTGCCCGGCTTAGCCGTTTTTTATGCAGTTTCAGCCTTGGTTCTCTGTCTCTCCTTCAAGACAACTTGTTTTTTCCTGTGTGGCATCCTCCGTCTGACAGAGCATCTGCTACTTCTGAGACCAGGATGCTTCTTTTAAAATACAGATCTTTAATTTGTCATCTCGTGTTAAGTGTTTGAGGAGGAGGAAAACACGCCTCGCGGTAGTGACACACGCTCTGATGCTTTTATGCTATTTTATAACCAACCTTTTTTAGGCTAGACAGATTTCTTCTTTTTTCTATTTTAAAAGAATAAAATCACTCGGGAACAGCCCAGGCTGCTGCTGTTCGTATAAAGATAAATCACTTGGAAATTGGCCTTTTTCCAATCCATTTTAGTGTGTTTCAGTCCTACGTGACGTGCTTATTGAATTCTCAAAAGTGTTTTCACTTGATTGACAGCAGAGAGGAAAAGTGAAGGGTCATGAATTTGCCAGTGGTTTTCAACTCCGTGTTGTGCCGGCTCGTGATCCCTTCCTGCCACCAGCATCACGTTGCAAAATGGGATCCTGCAGGCAGGTCCTTCTACCAGGGGCAGGAATATCACCTACTAAAAAGATGGGAAGAGGGGGTTTGTTCATCTTGCCTCCACAGGCAGATCTTGATGTATCTCTTCAGGTATTAAAGGCACTCAAAAGTCTTCTCTGTCTCACTGTTCCATGTTAAAAAACCCACCCCACAAACCCCTCGTATTCTCCATTAGGCTTCTGTATTTTCCAAATTCCAGAAGTCCCTTTTGGAGTTTTTTTGGTGGTGTTTCTATTTTGTTAATTGTTTCATTACTACCCCCAGTGTAGACGTTGCTGTGAGTAGGAGTAAGCGGAAGACCTTCGGAAACAGTTCTACAACGCAGACCAAGCGGTGTTGTCAATGTATCTCGTGTGAAATGTGTAACAACTTGCATTCCAACATCTTTCATTGTGTAAAGACACTCAAAATAAAAACAATGCAGTGCCATTCACCTCTGGATTTTTAACTGCACTCCCTAGGGGCCTGACTTTGATCATCTCTTCTTTCCTAGTGCTGTTGTGTGCTCCTGGAGCTGAGTGAATAGGCGGGATGGTTTTATCTTGTTCCGTAAGGAAGGGATCAGAAAAGCAGATCTGCAGAGGTTGGGGGTTTCAGTGGGGAATTGCTGGGCTGAAGGAGGGTTGGGGGGGGTTCTGGGGGTTTTGGGGTGCCTGTCTCAGCAGAGGCCCACGGGGACGTTCACCTCCCGTGAATTTGGAGCGAGAGTTTGACACCTGCGCCAGGCTGCTGTGGGGTTTGAGTTGAGGTGTTTGTTGTAATAAATAATGACTTGTCAATCTCCCAGGGCTCCTTTCCCCAGGAAGGAAGGGGTCAGGTTGTCTATAAAACACTCCTGCCTTTCATGGAGCTGTGAACCCAGCCGTTCGTGTCAGCAGGTTGCCCTCCCTCCCGTCACAGACGGGCAGGTTTGGGCAGCACCCTTGGGTTAACCGGCAGAGGGGGGCTCTGTGCC
>VWZY01007982.1:42577-45077 GCA_013399075.1 Chloroceryle aenea
TCACGGCTGCCGCCCCAGCCGCGGCCTGGTGGCCTTTAAACGCCAGGAGGTGCGGGAGGAAAGGCCATGGGGCAGATGGGAGAAGATCCCGATTTTGTACCCGAATGCATTTTGGTGTCCCCGTTCAAAAGAAATCAACAAAAACAACCGTGGGGTTTTTCGTTTTTTTTTGTTTGTTTGTTTTGCTTTTGTTTTCGTTTGTTTTTGTTTTTGTTTTTTTTGTAAGAGAGATATTAAAATGGTGACACAAAGGTTCCTGAGCGTATTCAAAGCAAAACAGTTACACTTTATTTATGGGTTGGTATTTGATTTTTTTTTATCATTGCAGGTTTTTTCGAGCTGTGCTGTATTTTCTGCCGAAACTATTAAACAGTAACCTAGGGTTTATCTCTTTTTCAACCTTTTCTCTCATTAATTAGAATTAACCTTTTTAGGAGGCAGTTCCTTGACAATTTTCAGGAACAAAATAATTTTTCAAGATTCATTCACCTCTTCAGCCCTATTCTTGTCCATTCCTGCAACTAGGATGCTTCTAAAACACGAGGGTACACGTGACCCTTTAATTAACTCAATTTTCTGTTAAACTTCTAACCCGAGAAAAACAATTACAAGTTAAATCTCTGCTTCTCCTGTAAAGAGTTTACAAATCAAACAGTTGTTATTGACAGCAGAATTACTGGGGCTGAAAGCACCCAATTAGAAATCTATTTTCTCAAACCGGCCTGTGAAAAGTGACTGTTTAGAAAAACAAAAGCAGTGTGGCCCTGGAATGGGGCTGTAAACAGTGTCCTGGTCCAGCCTGAGCTCAGGAGAAACCATGGTTCTTGTGGCAATGCAGCAGAGCAGCAGTTTGGACTCCTCAAGAAAGCTGCTCTCAATAATTCTTTCTGTTCTTCACCCTTCTGTAAAGTTTTCATTGCAAACTGTTTTGTCTCTGCCTTGAAATTCCTGTGGTGCTGGGCTCTGTTTCTTTTTGTTGGCCTTGCTGTTTGCTGTGTGTTATAAACAGGCTAAGGAAAATATTAATTCCTTTCCATTTTACTTCTGGGTTGTGAAAGAATTAAAAAAATACATTAATAAATCATTAAATGTTGAGTGTTCTGTTAGGCGTTCGGTTTGGTGCTGATGTCCAAGCCACACAGTGTGCTGTAAATGTTGCAGAGCTTTAAACAGACTTAATCCACAATGAGACTGTAGGATTCCTGTGTTCCAGAAGATCAGATGGGAATGTGAATAGTTGTTCTCTTTCAATATCTGCTGATTTTGTAGCACATTATGTCACTAATTCGGGGTCCTTTCTGGCCAAAGTCAGTCATTAGGTTACCTTAAAATTTGAGCATTTCTTCTCATCTTTTGGTTCCTTAGCAGCTTATATTATTCCTGCTACTCGAATGATAGGCACAGGAAAATACATCTATTAAATTCCCATGTTTCCCTCAGTCTGGTTGGTTTCCTGAATACACTTCCCATTTTAACTGTGGATTTGTTTGGAATCATTAACAGGCCATCAGTGTTTGGATGCAGTTCTGCACATACTCTTGTTCATGTGTCCTTCTTTTGAATACTCTGAAAATAAATTTTCCAGAACTGGACTTTCAAGCCTTTCAGTTCCAAATGAATTAACCTATAGTTTCTGTTCATGAAAGTGGAACGAGTTGGTGAACTTTTAACAGAGCATGATCAATAAAATAGGATTCTTTGTACTCCGCTGCCTCCACCTTGACTGATTTGCTTCAGAGACATTTACCAGAAGGTTTCACAGTTTCACTGTGAACAAATATGACTGGTTTGTTCTTGGACAGAGGAAAAAGAGCTTATTCCTTTGGAGGAGTTTGTGAATTCCAGTGTAAATCCCTTCTGCAGCAACTCGATGCTGCCTAAAGTTGTCAGCAGCATGCCAGGGAGAAGATGTGAAGGTGTCATTGTAGAGCTCTGGAGCCTGCTTATCCCTAAATCTTCAGCACTAGCTGAAGTCTCTAGTGCTAAAACTGAAAGGCACCTGAAAGGGTTTATTTCCCTTGAAAAAGTTTATTTGCTCCCAGGGTGGTGAGAGTGGTGTTGCTGTGCAGTGTCCAGTGCCAGTGTGTGGGAAATGAGACTTGAGGAGTGTTGATTGTCATCCAGACTAAATCTCCTCTCCTGTGCCGCAGGGAACAAGCGCAGAACAGGACAATCGCTTCAGCAACAAGCAGAAGAAGCTGTTGAAGCAGTTGAAATTTGCAGAATGCTTAGAAAAGAAGGTAAGTTTATGAGAATGAGATGGGAAGAAAGACAAATTTGAGGCAATTTTTAATTGAGCTATTTGGTATCAGATGGTAAATATGGGAATGTGAGGAACACCATCTCTCAAACCATTTCAAGGTGTGGAGCTGGTTCTTCATTAGCCCTTACTGGCCCTAAGGTGCCAAGAAAGCAACTGATGAAGCTGCTGGGATGCCTCTGATGGGAGACAGCAAGGCTGAGTACAGAGCTCTTGCTGAGAGGGTCTTTTTGTGGAAGA
>VWZY01007982.1:47577-55710 GCA_013399075.1 Chloroceryle aenea
GTTGTAAGGTACTTAGCAGAGTGTCATCTGCAGTGGTAGGCAACTATACAGCTCCTGTCCGTTGTGCAGATGTTAAGAAAGATTGCCAAGCAAG
The DNA here is from genome assembly GCA_013399075.1 of Chloroceryle aenea. Classification (NCBI taxonomy): domain Eukaryota; kingdom Metazoa; phylum Chordata; class Aves; order Coraciiformes; family Cerylidae; genus Chloroceryle; species Chloroceryle aenea. Next base: position 47,672 of record VWZY01007982.1, read on the forward strand.
GAGAAGCCAAACAAGTGGGAAAAACTGTTTAGAAAATAATGATAAAAACTCATAGTGGTGTTGTAATGGTGTATTAAATTTAAGGGCCCTCCCCCCCCAATTTCCTGTAGATACACAGTCCAAAAATACTTATGAAACCCACAAAGGATTAACAGGCCTTTCTGAATATTTATGGTAAGACACAAAAGAAAAATTAATAATACAATAAACTTATATTGATGAGAAATCACTAGGGAAAGATTAAAAAAACCAAACCATAGTAGTTCTTGAGCGTATATGTATTTTAGCCCCCATGGTAGTTTTAATTTAAGTTTAATACAGACTGTGTGGTGTTTTTTCAGATAACCGTTTTGTCTTCCTGTCATATCTCTCTGCAGAATCCAGATTCCAAAATGATGCAAATCAACTTGACTGGTTTTTTGAATGGGAAAAATGCTAGGGAGTTCATGGGAGAACTGTGGCCACTGCTATTAAGTGCACAAGAAAACATTGCTGGTATTCCAACCGCATTTCTGGAGCTGAAGAAAGAAGAAATAAAACAGCGACAGGTAGGAAGTTGTACTCAAATTGTGAGCAGTGGGCAGAACTGTACAGCTCTGGGTATTTCAGTAGATGTTTTGTGTTCAGCGTAACTCTTTGGTTGCCAGACAGATTTTAGTCCTGAAGCTCTATATTGTGGAGCATATATATTTGATAAGGTCTTTACGATGCCTCTGAATTAAGTGGTGATAATTTGGTTGCATAGATAGAGCAAGAAAAGCTGGCTTCTATGAAGAAACAAGATGAAGACAAGGAGAAGAGAGATAAGGAAGACAAAGACAACAGAGAAAAAAGAGACAGATCCAGGAGTCCAAGAAGGTAATGAAAACACACAGGCTCTAGAGCAGAGTGAGCAAGGCATGGCAGGGAAAATTTAACAACTGGGGAAATACTCCCCTTGTCTGTTTTAGCAGGCTGCCCTTGAGTTACTGTCAGCAGTCACTGCAGGTGAATGAGAGCAACTTTGACATAGGCCTTGTTTACAGTAGGAACTGTGTGTAATGGGTCATCTGTCCAGGCTTTGTTGGCTTTGAGGGGGTTTGTTTTTCATAAATCCTAGAATGGTTTGAGTTGGAAGGGACCTTAGAGATCAGCCAGTTCCACCCCCCTGCCACTGGCAGGGACACCTCCCACTAGACCAGGTTGCTCAGAGCCTTATCCAGCCTCATCTCACACTTCCAGGAATGAGAAGTTTTTGAGGTTTGTTTTTTCCCTTGTTCCCTTGGCTGCCAATTACTAGCACAAAATATAAAATAGTCTATAGAATACAAAGTAGTCCTATGTGTGTTTTAACTGCTGTGAACAGTACTGAGACTCTACCTGATTCAGAGGAGCTTTTAGCTGCTGAATACCCCAGGTTTTATTATCCTACACACATTTTCATTATGTTCTGCCATTAAATGGCACTTTGTGGGTTTGTTTTTTTTCTTAGACGCAAATCCAGGTCTCCTTCCCCTCGAAGGAGGTCGTCCCCTGTCAGGCGGGAGCGGAAGCGCAGCCATTCTCGCTCCCCTCACCACAGAACCAAGAGCCGCAGTGCTACTCCTGCACCAGAGAAGAAAGAGGCGACTCCTGATCCAGAACCCTCTGCCAAACCAAAGGAGACCGTTGTTCAAGAGGCAGCTTCAAACAAGTCAGTTCTACACACAATACACTTTATATTACCTTCTTAAAAAACAGAAATTATCTTAATCCCTGTTGGGAGCTTGCCCTGGGGCAGTTCCTGCTTCTTCCTGCCCCCGGCAATAGCCAAAGAATTTATCTAACAACCTTCAGTAAGATTTCTTTTGTTCTCTCTGTAGAATTCTGAAGGCAATAGGCTCAGCTGCCACTGTACTTTGATTGTCTGGGTCATCTTTTCTACTCTGGACAATGTTCATCTTGTTTTCTAGGGGGTTGACATAGTCTGTATGCTGCTTGAGTCATCTTGCCACATTCTGATTCTTTTCACAGTTTTGCAGCAGGATGTTTTAACAGCTTGGCAGAGCATGGGCAGGAGAAAGTTCATTTAGTGGAATATCTTTGCAGCTACTAAAATGTTACTCTGGGGCCTATGGTTTGTAGATGCTTATAAATTCTCTGTTTTTATAAACAGTGATATCCCAAAAGCTCCTAAACCTGAACCTCCTGTACCAGAAACTAAGGAAGCTTCACCAGAACGTAATTCAAAGAAGGAGAGAGAGAGAGAGAAAGAAAAAGAGAAGACTCGTCAAAGATCCCCGACTCGGTCCAAGTCAAGGTCAAGGTCTCGGTCACGTTCTCCATCTCATTCTCGACCAAGAAGGCGCCATAGGTCACGGTCAAGGTAGGACTTCAGTTTGCCTTGGTCATGGAGATTGAGAACTGAGTATTTCCTTCCGAAGGTGCCTCTTAATGTGAAGTAGTGATGTTTTTAGAGATGTTGAGCCACGGATGTTTCAGGTGAAATGGGAAGGATGCATTCAATGGATAAATGTGTTCGGGAGTTGTTTTCTTCCTGTCCCTTCATGAGAAGAGGCTCACAGTGACAAACACTGGAGAAGGAATGGGGTACTTAGTGCTGAGTACAGCACGTGTTGAGGTAGTGGGAATTGTGCAGTCTTCTTTTAAGAGATAGGTTTCATGCTAAAGATGTTGTAAATGACCTTTTTTTTTCCTCCTGTTCTTGGATTATTTACTACTTGGTAGAGAAATGTTGGTAAACTTTAAAGCACTGATTGTGTCTGAACGTAGGCTTTGTATCCAAATGTAAATGCTACTTTAATGTGATCTACTTCAAGAAAAGCAACTTTACGCTCAGTGCCCCGAGGATAACGCTTCCTCAAGTCTGAAAATTAGATAGTTGCTTTTCATTTGAATTTTTGATTATGACAGGTCTTACTCCCCTAGAAGGCGACCGAGCCCAAGACGACGGCCGTCTCCAAGGAGGAGGAGCCCTCCAAGGCGAATGCCTCCCCCACCCAGACACAGAAGAAGCAGATCCCCTGTGAGGCGGTAAGATTCCCTTCTTTGAGACCACCAGAAATGTTAAACTTTGAAAGTCGAGGGGAACACCAGTTGCCAGGAATGAGCCTTACCAAAGTTACCTTGTTCATCTTGCCTTAGTGCTGTTGGGCGTATGATCGGAGTGCTGTAAAACCTGCAGTGTCACAGTATGTGTGTTGTGGGGGAACATCATGGTAGCAGTGAAATGGTTTCTTTTGAGTTCAGAGTGATGAGAATTCCACATTTTTGAAGTGCAATTTCAGAATTGTAACTTCTTGAAATGACTCCATAGCTCCCAGCGTAGATTGACATTTTTATAGTGACCTTTTTGCTGAAGTCGTAATCATTTTTTTTCCCCTGCCTGGGGAAAAAAACAGAACAAGTAACTACATTTTGCTTGTTGGGGGGTTTTAATCGACTTAGACTTCCATCACACAAAAGCAAAATGAAATTGTGACTTGAAATGTGTTTTTTCATGTTCTTTTACTTAAAAAAATTAATCTTCAAGGTCTGCTCTCTGGTGTTGGAGGTTACATTTTTGACAGCATAAGCAATCGTTCAGCAAAGCTCTGAGTTGCCTTGCAGTGAAATTGATGGACTTACAGCAATGTCAGAATAGACATTTCTCTTGCTAGGAAGAGCAGAGATTCCTGTCCCCTTCATAGGGAGTGAGTTAAGGTGATGCTTCTAGTGTACAGCACTTGTTTTTTTTAGGAAGGAACGTTTCCTCCTTTTTATGACAAGGTGATGTCTATTTTTTTTTTCTTCTGAGTTTGTAAAGCTGTTCATTTCACCCAGTTACTGGGAAAACTGTGAAAAGTATCAAACGTGTATGTTGCAAGATGTACAAGAGCTCCTATCTTGCTCAAGGTAGGGTTTCTTTTTTCCAGGTTCTCAGGAATTCTGCAGCCAAAGGTGGATTCTGCAGGTACACAATTGCAACAGAACTTGCCACAAATTTTGCCGCAGAATTCTAGAGGCCCTACCTTTTAAAAATTGCCAAGTAAAGATGAAAGACTAAAGCATAGGAATGGATATTTTGATTCTGAATTGTTTAGTTGTCTTACAAGTGAAATTTTTACCTCCTGCTATATAAATCTTTTTAGTGTACTGGCACACTAAACTTAAACAGATCTGTTCAGAAGATCCTTACATCACACGTGCTAACACAGAGAATACTCTTAACCATCCGAAAGGTAGAGAGCCCAAACAAAACTAATCGCTCCCAGGAGACAAAGCTTAGTGGTAGTCTGTAGATTGACAGAAAGCAGGCAAAGGTAACACTAACAATTTTTTGCTCACTAAGTTTTAAAATAACTGAGAGAGATTGGTGGTTGTTCTCTTTCACAAAGCAAGTGTTGAAGGCTGTCCACCATGTTTTGGAAGTGCTGTTGTATGTGCCTCTCTGTGCTTGCAAACAACTGCAGTTCTGTGTTCATGCTCAAACAGTTCCTAGGCTGGCTAATGTTAGGCTGTAATGTTCGACTTGATTTACAGGAGAAGACGGTCATCAGCATCCTTATCTGGCAGTAGCTCTTCTTCCTCTTCCTCGCGTTCCCGATCGCCACCAAAGAAACCACCTAAAAGAACCGTGTCCAGCCCTCCTCGGAAGACGCGTCGGCTCTCTCCTTCGGCGAGCCCTCCTAGGCGGAGGCACAGACCATCCCCACCAGCAAGTCCACCTCCAAAACCACGCCGCTCTCCGACACCCCAGCAGTCCAATCGGGCAAGAAAAAGCCGTGGCTCTGTTTCACCCAGCAGAGCATCAGGTAACACGAAAATTTGTATTCCAGCAGCTTTATCTTTTTGTGCCTTTGTTTTGTCAGAGATGGTGGTGGGTACAGTTTGAGCAGAAGAGTGTGCAAGAGTGTAAGGAATTACGACTGAATTATTTGACTTTCTTTCAGCACCCAAACATAAGAGTAGCGAAAAAAGAGAATCTCCTTCGCCAGCACCAAAACCGAGGAAAGCAGAACTGTCTGAATCGGGTAAGCCTTTCACTTTCCAGCACTGGGCTTGGGTGGGGTTTCTAATCAACCATGCATGACAATAAAGGGGAGTGGTAAAGTGCCAAACCCTCTTGCTACACTTAAGATTTGAGAAAAAAAAAAACAAAGAAAAAAAGCCTGCTTGATGACCTACTGCAATACAGCTTTGCTTCTGTCTGAATAAGGTGAATTTGTACCTTTGTTTTAAATATTCTGTCCATGTGTGCACCTTTTCAGAAGAAGATAAAGGAGGTAAAATGGCTGCAGCAGACTCTGTTCAACAGAGGCGTCAGTACAGAAGGCAGAATCAACAGTCTTCATCTGGTATGGATGACATGGATTTCCTACAGCTGCATTGTAGTTTACTTTAGCTGGAAGTAAAATTATCTGCTATGCGCAGCGCAGTGTTCCTGTAACTGTAATAGATGTACCACTCGTAACACGTCCCTTTAATTCTTGCCTATGCTTTGTTCTTCATAACTTTGAAATGTTGTGATGTATCTATTGTTAGTGGGTTTGCATCTTTAAAAGCTGTGCTTTTTAAACTGGGCACAGCACTCAAATATTGCTTGCTGTGGATTATTTCATCTCTTGTTGTAGTAGGTTATTTCTTAATATTCTGGACTCCTGTCTGCTTGAGATCAGTAAACTAACCTGGGACTGATTGAGTGGACAAAAAATTCCATGTTTCTATAAGTAACTGCAGTTCACTTTTTAAATTACCTGGCTGCTCCAATTCTATGTGGTGGGTTAGGTTGCTGCGAATATTTTTACCCAGTTCCAATGGGTTGAGTTATCACTGGACTTCAACTAACATTTTAGTTGAACTGCTTTTAAATAAAGGCTTATTTTGCGGGAGAGGAGGCTGGCAGTTTAAACTGCAGTCTAACCCTGTTCTTAACAGTGTTAATAGCGTCATGAGAATCATTTTCCAGAGAGTGATTCTTCTACATTTATAGATTCTGGCTCTTCATCCTCCTCTGAAGAGGAAAGACCTAAAAGATCCAACGTGAAGAACGGGGAAGTTGGTCGACGCCGGCGCCATTCACATTCGCGCAGTCCATCGCCATCTCCACGAAAGCGACAGAAGGAATCTTCCCCTCGGTAATTTCCTGTCAAGTTGAGGTCTTTTTTTTTTCTCTCCCCTAAATAATTATTGTTTATCTGCTATGCAACTGTCAACAAATACACACCAGAGTTGTCTCATCCAGTTTGCTCAATCTCATGTCAAGATTCTGTTCTTGTTATGCTTATTTGATTAAAAATTACGCCCAACTTTATTTGAATATGTTCATTTTTGCTTCAAATATATGGCAGATAGATTTGCTTTGTTTTGTTTTTCCTCCACTGCTGTCAGGATGCAGATGGAAAAGAGGTGGCAGTCACCAGTGATGAAAAGGTTGGTTAGAAATTAATCTGTTCAACAGGATTTATGTAGAGAAAATGGTTTAGACAGGCTCGCATTTATTTTGTCAGAGAAGTACTTGCCATCCTTTGTGTTTTGGACTTGCACACTCAAAATAATAAGGTGAGGGAAATTCAGAGTGATTTGTTCCTTTGTATGTTGGATCTGAGACCATTTCACTGGCAGGGAAAGAGCAGCACCTGTTCTGTCTTCTGCATTGCTTGCTACTCATTAATTCACATAAGCCTGTAAGAGCCGGTAACGTTAATGGCATTAGCATCTTACTGATGCCTGGAAACAGCTGAATGCTTTGTATTCTTCAGGGGGTTTCTTATTCCTTATACAGGGGTGTAAAGAGGAATGAGTATTACTGTGTATTCTTGCTGCTGTTGACATTCTTCCTAAAAATCTACACTTGCAGCAAGGGATTAAGATCTTGATGTTCTGGGTCACAGATAATTGGGATTTTCCAAAGTCTCATTCCTCAGTTCATAAGAAATTTGGAATGACAAGTAATAGACTAGCGTTGAACATCTGCTCTCTTCTCTTCTGTAGGCAGCATTGGTAACACTTGTGAAATGGTTTGCTCTCTGTTGGTCTCTGAATGTAGGAAGGTGCAGGAAGCTGGGTGCTTGATGGCTTTATTAATCTGATATAATGACCCTTGGAACAGCCTGTAATTAAGGCCTAGCTGGAATTCAGTTGCAGACTTCATAATGACGTGCGAGATTAAGTACAACTGCTGCTGCAAATGTAGACCACTCTAATTATGGACCTTGTCTAACAGTTCTTTGGAAAACAGATCTCGATGCAAAGATCTTAAATCTGGTTGGCAACACCCTAAATTTACACACGGCCTAGTGTGTAAATACACGTTTAATTAGGGATACTTCAGGTTGGTATTTTTTTCAGATCATAGAAGAATGTTGTCTTTTGGAGCACACGAGTCTCCTGGGGGATCAGTAATCTGGTCAGACTCATCTGGTGATCACCAGATTCAGTGCAAGCAAAATGGCAGAAATGAGCTTTCAGGAGAAGAAAACAGGGGGCGTTGGGGTCTACAGGATGCAAATAGACCAGATTAAGCAGGATGTGGAATTGTCTCATGACTGCTGCAGTGGGCTCTGAGAACTGCAATAAATAAAACGTGTTGCCTCGCACTCTTTAGAAAGCCTGGAATGTAACTTCTTCCATCGGTGGTTCTGGTAGAATTTCAGTTTGAAGTGCATGACTGAGATGGTTGTGTATAGTGATAGCAGAAAACTAAAATGAACCTAATAGCTCAATTGCAACTTCTCTGAGCAATCCATTCCTCTCTCTAGTAGGAGGAGGAGGAGTCCATCACCCCCACCAGCCAGACGACGCCGATCTCCTTCCCCTGCCCCTCCTCCCCGGCGGCGGCGGTCACCTTCGTTACCTCGTCGCAGGTAGTGTCCCGCAGTTCATTGTCAGGTGTTTGCATTTGATTTGTTGACTGCCAGCAATGACGTGAAAAGAAATGCTGTGATACCAGTTCCTTGATTCACAGCTTACTCAGGCGAGCGTAGTTTTCTAGTGAGATGTTGCGTGGCAGGTGTGTGGCCTGGATGCAGTTTAGTTTTTGTATCAATCATGGGCTGGTTTGGGTGGGAAGGGACCTGTCA
>VWZY01007982.1:57667-74840 GCA_013399075.1 Chloroceryle aenea
TGAATCTTTTGTAGTTAAAACCAGTAAATTTTTGAGACTTAATATCTGGGAAAAAAGTGCTCTTAGATACAAATTTTTAACTTCTGGAAGAAAATATTTTCCGGTTTCATGAGTCTACACAAGTTTTGTGGACTGCAAAGAGAGGTGATCTCAATTTATGCTTAGCCTTACATCCAAACTCTGGCTACTCCTAATAGGACAAGAACAAGTTGTTTGGCATCCGTATCTGTTCTCCTAAGGTGCTTCCTGAGGACACTCCCAGTCCTTGGCAGAGGAGCCTTTGGGCTCCACCTGCCATTGTTTGTATTTGTGCCTGCCTGACGCTGCTGTGACCAGCCCAGGGAGCTCGTGTGGTGCTGCGCTTTGTGAGAAACATGCAGCAGAGCCCTGTGCTGTGGTACTGGTCTCTGGGGCTGTGACTTCCCCCCCAGTTCTGGAGGTGGCGTGGAGTTCACTGAGGTTCAGTTGTTGCTCAGTCCATCCCAGGTTCCCAGGATGGCTGTGGGCTTGTTCTGAAGCCTTAGGGATGAGGTGTAATATCTGCTGAATTGTTTGTTGCAGAATTCAGATCAAGAAGGGGGTGGAAAGAAGAAGAAGAAAAAGAAGGATAAGAAGCATAAAAAGGATAAAAAGCACAAGAAACACAAAAAACACAAGAAGGAGAAGGCTGCGGCGGCTGCGGCGGCTGCTGTTGTGACTGCACCAGATACCACCTCAGCACTGGAAGAGCAGGAACCGGAGGCAGAACCCAAAAAGGTAGGAATCTGGTTCTTAAGAAGCCACTAGAAGAAAATAGCCAGGGGTGAACGTACCGCGTAGCCTTGACGTTCCAAACAGCAGTTGTAGCTCAGACTCCTTGTCTCACGAGTTCACTTGGTGACTTGCAGCCCTGCAGGGGCTGCAGCCAGCCTGCCCTAGCTCCCGGTGTTTGAAGAAACGTTTTCTCTTTTGTTTGAAGGAGACAGAAAGTGAACCAGAAGACAACCTCGATGACCTAGAAAAGCACCTGCGCGAGAAGGCGCTGAGGTCAATGAGGAAGGCGCAGGTGTCACCACCATCCTAGGCTGAATCCTTTGATATAATGTACATTTTATTTGGTTTGTACTCAGAATTCAATTTCAAATTGCTAAATGTGTTTGAGCTTTAGAATATAACATTTGTTGTAATAATTGCTAGGTTGAGGTTCACCATGTACAAAGGGCATGGATTTACATTACAAAAGGTGTCCACAGTGTACTAGTGACATTCTTTCATTGACAAGTCAACATAATCTCATTTAGAGTGAGACTTCTTAGAAGCAGTAGGAATTTGTTTGGAAGGTTTTGAAAACAACCATCGGTTCCCAAGTTTCTTTGAAATTCCACGAAGCCTTTGGCATAATTTGTGAGGGTCTCATTTGACTTCTTTTGTAGCCACTTTACATTATGCTACTAACCTCTGTGGTTTGTAAGCTTGCCCAGAAGTAAAACCACTGCAGAATTACTGAGGAAATTCATCTATTCTAATGCTTTCTACTGTTGCCTGCGTAGTCTCCATTAAAGCGAACCAAGAGTAGCAGTTTAGAGTGGTACACAAATGAAAGCATGTTGTTTACCAGGACACTGTGGGTTTATATTGATGTAAACATGTTGATTTGGAACACTGGAATTTCATTTGTATTTTTTATGTTCTTTTTTTAAAGGGCAGTTTCCATCAGCAGCAGTCCCAGACAAAAAAAAAGAAAAAAAATTTAAAAAAATATAATAATAATTCCTTCAGTTACCTAAATTTTGTTTGTGAGATGTCGTTGCCCCGTTCATAAACCTTGTCTCGTTACGGTTCTTCTGAATGGTCAGAGCAACTTTCAGAGATGGGGTCTTTGAAAGTTTGAGGAACCTGAACTTTGGATATTGTCATGTTTTCACTGTTTTTTGTTTTTGTTTTTTTAACTAAAGCTATATAAAGCTTGTGGATTAAACAAAATAAATTTCTAAATTTAAACAGATGTTGGGCTATTTTTATATGAACATTTACATTTGCTGATCAGCTTTCTTTTGTACAGGGTTAATGAAACACACAGGTAGGAAAAGGGATTTGATCCAGGATTTGATTCGGAGCCATCGCTGGCTTCTGAAAAATGGGGGCTTCTTTTGGTTTGACCTGTCCTGGAGTAGCAGCAATAGCCCTGGGAATCCCGTGATGCTCTTGTGTCTGGGCAGCGCTCTGCGGGGCGAAGAAGTATTGGCTGGTGAGAATTGCTGTCGTGGCAAGTGGAAGGTCTCCAGGCCCTGAGAGGCTCAGGGCAGGTTTTGGTAACTTAGTTCCCAGCTCGGGTCGTGTCAGTGCCGGTTGGAAGGCTCAGCTCAAGACTCTGGTGGCTCGTTGCCTCCTTCGCAGTCATCGGAAGCTTGCTGGCCTGCTGCTGCCGAGTGCTGGGGGGAAATCCAAGCTCTGCTGCTGAATGGAGTCACTTCTCCAGTCTGAGGCTCCTCGGGAAGGAGGAATGGAACACGCTGCCCATGCGAGCGGCGCCACGACGGGTAGATGCTTGACCGGCCTTTGACACCGTGTAGGGGGTAAAGGGGAGCCAGGTGTTGTGCAGATACTGGATGGGAAGTGCTTTCTGCACTGCCTTAGACGCTGAATCTCTTGTTTCTTAGCAGAAGTGTGCGCTGTATGCTAGAGTGCTTGTAAATTTAGTTCAGCAACACCTGAATGTTGAGTATCATCTGTTGTTAAATGTGTACAATAAATTCCAAGAGCTCTCTGGACAAACCCATTTTATAAAGTACCTCTGAGTGAATTTGGTGCTTATGAAGCTACACAAGCCAGTGATGTATTGTGCTAATAATCCCTCTGCCTCCTTTATCTTCTTGGTTTTGTTGGGTATTTTTTCCCTGGGATGTTCCTTGGCAGCACCAATGGTTGTGAACCTCAGCCTTGGGAGGCTGTACTCTCAATCCTGATTTCAGTTGTGTGCTTCTTAATCTGGGGACTAACAGAAGGTTTTAAAACACCTTCGATACCCGGCTCACTGACCTCTTACCTTCCTGTGTACCTAATTTTCATCTCCTGCCTCCAGGACTTTGATAAGGGGCTCTGCTGCTGGCTCTGGACAGGCTGTGAAGGAAGCTTAGAACCTCCCCAGGAAGGTCAGAACCTGCCCAGGCTGCCTGGGCTTTCCCCACCTTCTCCTTTTAGTGTGAGGTGCTCATGTTCTCTTCTCTTCATTTATTGGGGTTTTTTTAAGCTTCTATCCCTACTGAGCAGTTCAGGTTGAAATCGAGCAGTTAAATACTCTTCTCTTAAAGAACTTCTAAATTTTGTAATATTTTAATTCTGCCCAAGCCATTTGTTTAGATCCCAACACTGCATTCGAACTCTGGTGGGGCGAGAGACCTTCTCTTACCTCCTCTTGCCTTCTCGGGGGCTTTACGCTGTTCCTCTGCTCTAAATGCTGCTCCAGAGATGCCTTTTAGTCCCAGATCCCTCCACTGGGCTGTGTTGCCTTTAGCTTTTGTGTCTGTACCATGAAGCTTTGTCCTGGTGAACTGTTGACTTCACATGGTTGTATTTCTCTCCTGCTCCTCCGTAACCGAGATCCCGTCGCCCAACCCCGGCCTTGTCTGATCGGCTCACGGCTCAGTCTTGTCTTAACCTCTCCTCTGTCTCTCAACCCTTTCAGCTGTAGCTGTGCTGCTGTAGCTCGGAGTGTAACCTGGAGGATGCCTCGGGTGCCTGGATCTCGCCGCTCCTCCTGCCCGGAGCCTCCTAAGGCTGTAGGTTTGCTCGTTAATCACGGTGCCAGATAAGGGGGGGTTGATAAGCGCCTGGCCGGGTAACTATTGAACGGTGCCAGAAGTAATAAATGTGAGTTCAATTGGACTGTATAATTCAGATGAAAACGAGTCCTTGGGAGTGAAGGTACGGGTGAGGTGAGTCACTAGCAGGTCAGTATCTGCAGCTGATAATGAAGATGTATTTGTTGTGTCAACAGAGGGGACAATAGCAGGGCTGTGTGCGCGATACGTTCAAGTTTATGGAGCCTTGGTGTTGGGTTATTAAATGTTTCCACTGGTGTGACTGGCTTTGGCAGTTTGCCCCGGGGAGTTGTGCGTGGACCAGCTTCCTGAGCCTCAGCCCTGTGGGTCTGCACTGGAACCAACTGGTGAATTTCCTTAACAGCCAGGACAGGGACCGGGGGAGAGTCTCTGATGTCACCTGAGTGATAAAGCCCCGAGGCAGAGTTCTGTGCTGGGGTGTAACTGTAAAGCTTCATCATTACAGCTCCTCTTGCTCAGCCCTAGGTTGTCCAACAACAGACCTGGAGGACGGGTTAGTGTGGGCTGGGCTGGGAGGTGCATGAACCAAAGAGCAGTGTAACCATCATCTGAGCTTTTCCCCTCTGACTTCATTCCTCAAACGCCAAAGCTACGAACACGTGTGTTCAGCTATAAAAAAGAGCTATGGGAAGAGCAACTTTCAGCAGGACCTAGGACTGTGGCTTTGGGTTTCACTTCAGCAGTTGTGTGATAGATTCTGGTTCAGGATGGGATCATCTGCTTGTAAAACCTTGAATCATCCCCTCGGAGTCTGCTGCAGGTGTCACAGCACAGAGCTGGAGTCCAAAGCCATAGCAGAGACTCTGGGGGGTGAGGGGGAGCCACCGCTCCTCAGGGCCTCACCTTCCCACCCGGCTGGCAATCGCCTTCGCCTGGCTGAGTTACTGGTTGGGTTCCCTCTTTTATGCTTGGGTTGGGTTTTTTCTCTCTCTGAGATATTTTCAGTGCAATTATTTTTTCTCTTGATCAGCTCTCAGTCATTGTAATTGCCATGAATGTATTGGATCTCATTAAGGGTAATAAAAACATGATGAGATCTGAGACAGGTGGTTTTAGCCAGTTGTGGATTTCCAGACTTTAATCAACAGTTTGACTTTTGAGCTTGCCTTCAGCTCTCCTAGGATGAGCTCAGACACTGTTGCTGCTCGTGCCCGTTCAGCCATTGCACAGAGCAAGAGGTTCAAGCTCATTCCCCACCCAGCTGGCAGGAGGTGGATGATGTCTTGTAACAGGGACTCCTATCTGAGCATCTCTGTCTCAGAAATCAGATGTCAGCTGCTCCGAGTACAGCAAGAACATTGCCTCTTCCTGCTCTGTCACAATACACAGCGTGCATAAATTGTTTCTCTTGTCACCCCGTCTTGGCTTCCAGCGAGGCTCTGGTTGAAGCAGCGGTTTGATTTACATTTTGTCTTGTTCAGGTTTGGTTCTGACTCCACAGTTTTTCCTCCTCCTGCAAGTGAAGCTGAGCTAACATCCATCACGCTCAAAAACCTTACGTCCCACTTGTGATAACTTCTGTTTGCTTCCTCGGTTGCCTGGCAGCAATCGCCCTGCAGATACGTGGGCAAATCCTTTATGTGCCTGGTCCTGTGCCTCGGGAAGAGGGCTGGGAGAGTGGGGCTGAGTTTAATTTACCTTTAAATTGATAGGACAGCCCGGGCACAGCTGGAGCTGCCCTGGGTTTGCTCGGAGGGGCCGGCCTCTGTTTTTCACTGCAGGTTTTGTAGGTAACAGGCTTCACTGTTCCACAGGGTTGGGTGACGCGGGCAGGGAGTTCTGGAGGCAGCTCGGATGCTGTGGGGACAGCAGCTGGTGATGCTTATGAGAGGAGAGATTCGGCTCAGGGATCTGGATGGGTTTGCCTCTAAAGGGGAGTATTTTGGGGGTTTTGCCTTAAAAACAAGGGCTCTGCCTTTTGTGGTATCCTTGATGAAGCAGAGAGGAGCTGGTCCCCCCCAGGCCAGGCTCTTTGCCAGGGCAGGGGGTGCTCCTGAGTGCCTCTCACCCAGCGGGTCTGGGAGTGGGACTGGGGTGGGGAAACCACCTCTGGCTGTAACTGGATTCTGCCATTTAAACCAGAACGAGATTAAACGGGTTTCAAGAAGAATCACTGGTCAAAAACTCGCCTGCTAAAGTCGACTTTAGGGGTATCTAGTGAGAAGTTACTGCGGGCAGAAGCTTTCAGGAAAGGACACGAGAAGATGAGCACGAAGCTGCATTTTTACGAGTGAGTCCGTGGCCCAAACACCTCAAAGTCTCGGGTGTGTTGATGGGAGAAAAGTCTTGGGAACATTGTGAAATAGTTCCTAAGAAAGCTTCCTGTGAAAAAGAGGTGGCTTTTTATTAAGTGAAAGTTTTAATTTCTTTAGGATGTGAAAGGAGTAGTGCTGGAGTCCCTCGTGCTGTTTGCTAAAGCATCAGCCTTAGCAAAGTGGTAAACATTTCTTCAAAGGGAAAATACAGAAAATAGACCAAACTTTACCAAAACTCATTCTAAGCCCTTCCAGACNTGGCCCAAACACCTCAAAGTCTTGGGTGTGTTGATGGGAGAAAAGTCTTGGGAACATTGTGAAATAGTTCCTAAGAAAGCTTCCTGTGAAAAAGAGGTGGCTTTTTATTAAGTGAAAGTTTTCATTTCTTTAGGATGTGAAAGGGAGTCCCTCGTGCTGTTTTCTAAAGCCTTAGCAAAGCAGTAAACATTTTTTCAAAGGGAAAATACAGAAAATAGACCAAACTTTACCAAAACTCATTCTAAGCCCTTCCAGACTCCCCCCGGGAATTGTTCAGCTTCTGAAGAGGCGAGCAGCTGTTCAAGTCATCAGTTGTTGCGAAGCGACTGAAACAAATGTTCTCAGGTTGCCTGTGTTTTAATTAACTTTCACCCAAATACAGCTCGGGAAAATGATGAGTAAAAGTTGTTGTAAAAACAACTCAAAGATAGAGCTGGGAACTCTGGGCCTCCTGCTAGGACAGAGCCCGACGGCTTTGCGGCTGATGCTGGAGGGAAGTTGGAGATAAGAGATGAGATGGAGACAGCCCAGTCCATGGGGGTCATCTTCACCCCTGGACCAGCAAATCCAGTCCTGGCCCAGTGCTCTTTATTAGATTTGGTATCTGCACTTTGATCTGCAAGGGGTTTGGCCATAATTCATCAGTCTGGGGAAAGACCGACAGCTGTCAGTCTGCCACGGAGCTACAAGTCCTGCTGGAAAGGAGGGGTTTGCTTTGTTTTGCTTGCTTTTTTTTCCTCTTCCTTCTCTCCCCCGGTCTCATATAAACCCTTGAGCTGTGATGTCCTTCCTGGGAGGTTTGCTGGTGTCTTGTGCAGCTGCGAGGGGACTGAGCCCGAGCTGCAAACAGGTATTGCCCCAGAGCCAGCCCCGCTGCCCTGGGGAGGGGACCTGCTGAGGTTCTTCTGGATTAGCTGGGAGTGTTGCATTTTACAATGGGACGTGGCCGACTCATGGGGCAGGGAGTCAGCGTTTGATACCCTAATCTGCCTGGGTGCAACTGGGCTTAGAGGGCACAGTGACTCAGGGTGACAGCAGCCACCTTGTGCTGTATGCGCCTGTTGGTTCAGCAGTGTTTGGATTTTGTTTCCTGCTGAGGTTCTTCTGGACACCCCCAAAATCCAGCGCTGAAGGAAGGGCCGTGCTGGCTTCTAAACTGGGACCAGTGTCAGCACTGGGAGTGTGGCTTGAGGAGAGGCTTTGCACAGAGGTGGCGACTCTGAGCCTTTAGTGCTGTTTTAATCACCACGTAAGTCTCTTTGGAGTTCATGCCGTGGCTGATTGCTCAGGAATGGTGGTTTCTCTCTCTGGGATCAATCCCCTGGGGTCCCGTGGTGATCGCCTGCAGCAGCCGGTGCTGTGGAACTTGACCTCTGGGCCACGAGCAGGACCAGGGGAGGCTGCGCAGCCCGGTGAGAGGGGACGGGAATAACTTTTAATTCCCACATCTGTTTCCCCAGCCAGCGCGAGCTGCGATGCACGGAGTGACGAGCTCAACAGCAGAAGGGATGTGGGGTCCGGCTGCGTCCTTCCTCCCCCACAAAGGCAGGATGCAGTCGGCCCTGGGGCCCAGGGCCGTAGGTCGCCAGCGCTCACGAAATCAATGCCGCCTTTGTGCGCGGCGCTGAGCGCGCAGCTGCGCACGGTGCGAGCACGGATCATCCCATCGCGAGCACCTCTCGTCGCGCTGTGGGCAGCAGTTGTCAGCGGGAGAAGGGAGAGGAGATGGGAGTGAGCAGAAGCTGGCAGCGTGGCCACAGGGGCCGCAGCACCTGAGGGCGAGAGGCGAGTGGCTCGGCCCGTGTGGGACAGGTTGTGTCAAACGCGGGGTGCGGGGGGTGCTTGTGGAGAAGGATGTTGTCAAACAGATGCTCAGCTGCTCAGGTTGCTCTCTCCAGCTGTAGGGCTGGGCCGTGCACAGGAGGCTGCTCATCCTGGGCAGGGGCAGGCGATGCTCTGAAGCCCAGCCTGGGAAGCTCTCGACCCTTCTGTTTGACTTAAAAGAAAACACGGAAAACGTCTGTCTCGGGAAAGCATCCCTCGGGGGGGAACGATTGTTCAATTCCTCCCCAAGAGCTTTGTGTCGAATGCAGGGGCAGAGCTGCAGCTGGTGAAACTGTTCTGGCTACGCTGAAATAAAGGGAGTGTGGGCTGCCGACTTCAGCTCGGGGGTGGCCCCTGGAGAGACGTTTCAGCTCGTGTGGCCAGAGTCACAAAAGCACGTGCATCACTTATCTGCTTGGCCAGAGCTTCCTCTGAGTTTGCTTCCACCCGTGACCTGTGCTGATGCCGTATCTCGCTCGGGGCTGTCCCCAGGACCACAACCCCCAGCTGCCTTCATGGTGCCTGTGCCCTGACCCTGAAGAAGTGATGGTTCCTGGTGGGACAGACTGTGCCTGGGCTCCTGCTGTGGAAAGCTCACGGAAGGGTGTTTTCCGGGGGGGGACGGGACAGCTTTTTCTAAGTCCTCATTCAGTCTTTAAAGATAATGGGCTACGTGCATCAGATGGAACCAAAGCTGGTAGAGTGGTTGCAAAAAATGACAATCACTTTTGTGAGTAACCCCCACCTGCCTCTCCAGGAGGGGGAGAAGCTCCCATTAACAATTGATAACCTCTCTGTCAGCTGGAGTTTAATCCAGCGAGTGGGTTTGACTACCGATGTGAAAAAATTGCCTTTGTCACCGCGATGATATTTTTTTAATGAGACAGAAATGGTTTGGCACCTTTCCAGCTTATTAAAATCTTTGTGAGTCCACACGCACCGGCGCAGGGGACAAGAAGGGGAAATTACATTAAGTGCATGATTGGCAAAACAGAATTGAGCTCTTTCTTATTTATTTAATTTTAATCTATTACAAGCGTGTGAATGAGTCCTTCTATTATTTATGCAGGAGGATAAAGGGAGCTGTTCTCACAGCTTCGGGAGGAGGCGGACTCTGCTTTCAGCTTCAACTCTTCTTTCCAGACCAGGAAAGCGGACACCTCGCTGTTACCCAGCACGGAGATAAGTGAAGGGAGTTGGGTGAAACGGGAGCAATTCGCTTGTTTTGTGGGGGGAATGGGGCATTACCCAGGAGGACATCCGTGTCCATGGGCACAGGGCTTGTGTCCTTGGTCAGCGGGGACACCACAGGGCAAATCTCACAGCTGAAAAAAAGAAAAGCCTTTCACCCTCCCGAGGGTGAGCAGCTTGTTCCAGCCGGTGCATCCGATGAGCTGTCTCCCCAGGGTCTCTGTACAGCTCTGGGGTTGCTCCGGCCGCCAGCCCCAGCTGAAGCTCTGCTCGCCAGCTCCCGGGCTTTGCTCCATCACTCGCCCAAATCGCGCTGCCGGCGCAGAGCACCTTGTCTCAAGGTCGGCTGCATTGCTAGTGGGGATTTGGCCCTTCTCCAGCTGCTGCTTCCTTCCTGCCTGCCCTCAGCGCAGCGTTCGACGCCTTGCACCGCCTGCGTGGCAGCTTGGAGGAGCTGCAGCAAATGTTAATCTAATTTACTGCTCCGTGTCCTTTTCTGGGTGGATTTTTTCTTGTTGGGGGAGGAGGACAGAGATGAGGTTGGTGCTGAGCTGGGGGATGCTGACTCGCTGTGTAAAGCCAGGCATCTCATGGGATTATTCCTGCCTCAGTTTCCCCATCAGCACAGTGGGTTCAGCGTTGCCTGGTGGCGTAATGAAGATTCTTACTGATAGAGTACTCGGTGATGATGGTGTAATTAACATCATTTTCTGATGACCGAGACTCTCTTGCTAGTTACAGAGGTGACTCTCCTGCGCTGAGGCCAAGGAGCAGTACCTGCGAGTACTGTGGGGCTGTGGCAGGAATACCCCAGGGCCTCGGGATGCAATTTACTCGTCTAATGCTTTTCCTAATGCCCCCCACGGTACCTGGTGCTGGGGTCCCCCATGACCAGCCCCCAAAGCTGGATAAAGCTCAGACTGGGTGGGAAACAGAGGAGAGGAGCGAAGCTTTACAGTCCCAGGGATAAGAGCAAGCGGCAAGAGAAATGCCCTCCTGGGTGCCATTCACCCCCAAAGAACACGGGGCAATGAGCTGTGTGTGGCTGGGCTCGGGCTGCCCGGAGTCTCCGCAGCTCCCGGCCATCACCACCACCCTTTGGAGCTCCCTTGGCCCAGCCTGGCCTTGCTGTGGCAGTGCTGGCTCCACCGAGACCTTCCCCACTCTGCTGCTGCTGCTGCTGCTGCCCGACCGCAGCGCTGAATGCCACTATTGTGAGCCCCGTGGCTGCCTTGTCTGCCGGGAAAGGGGCCCTGGGTCCCCAGCTTTTGGGGTAAACGGTAACGATGCTGCAGGTTGGAATCCCCGGGATGAGCCAGTGGTGCAAGGAGGACGTTGTTGTCTCGTGTAGGAGCAGCATCCTCCGAGCCCCCCCTGTGTGCCCGGCCGCAGTAACCTGCCGGGGGTGAACGGCTGCTCACCATGGTTTGGATTATCAGATGTCAACAAAAGGTCCAGGTCCCCCCTGCTTCTTCCCACACCCACCGGGATGGTCCTGGCTCCGTGACCACCCACCTACCCCAGACCCTTGGAGTTTTGTAGAAAAGATCACTGTCTGTTGCTTCCCCAAGGAAGAAAACACTGCTCTGACCTCTCTGTCCACATGAACCAGGTTTGTCCACAGTAATTTTTTCCCCCTACTTTGCCATCGTGGCTGAGAGTTTTTCCAGTGATGCAGCTGATGGAGGGGGAGCGCTGAGCTCTGGAACCCTCCTTCTGCCTGTGCTGGACCCGTTTTCCAGCTGGGTGAGCAGGCGGCCGGATCCCGGCGTGCTGCTGCGTGGGTCTCCTCCGTATCAGGGAGGATCCAAGGTGGTGTTTGGATGCAACCAGCAGTGCCGGTTTATCTTGGCCGCTTGCGGGTGGAGATTTGCCTGCGGAGCTGAGGTGACACCAGCCCCTTTTCCAGCTCCTCCCGTGGGGGCCTCTGGGCCATGTGTTGCCCCCGTGGCCCGTCAGCGGCAGCCACCCTCTGCTCCCTGCCGCGTGCTCTCTGGAGATGGGGATGTCAAAAGGGAGGAGATCCCCAGCACCAGCCGTGGTGGTCCCCCCAGTGACGTGCTACGTGTTGGACCTTGGCTGCTGGGACGGAGGATGGGTGAGCTGCTGCTGCCCTGCCCCGGGGGGGACTTGCTGCTCCCGCTTTCTGTGGCACGTAGGAGCTGAGATGGGGCTGTGCTGAGATCTGACAAGGAAATAACCCCTTGGAGCCTTGTCCTCGGCAGGCTGGAGCCACTTTGGGAGTGTCAAGTGTGAGGGTTTAAGTGGAAATGAGTGGGTCTGGATGTAACCAAAGTTCACGTAGCTTTGCTGTGCTAAGAACAGGACTTGTCTTGCTGGGCTGAAGCCTGAGCATGTTGAATTCTTCCCCTGGTTTGTGACCACTGGTGCAAAGCAAAGTGTCTTCCGCCGTGCCGAGGCACTAGCAGCATACTGCCAAGGCAGATGGTGTGGCACAGGGTGGCTGCAGCAGGGACCCTCCTGTACAAACCAGAGGGGTTGCCAAGATGTTCTGCGAGCCCTAAATCTGGGGTGAGTGGCCTGAAACCAACCTGCTGTGGCTGGACACGTGACCCCATCCTCCCGGGAGAAGGGGTGCGTGGGGAGTGGGATTTCTGCCAGCTGCCGAGAGAGGATTTGTGTTTATTGTCTCAAACTACACATCCCCACTACTAATGAACAGCCAGGGTGTCATCTGAATTTAAATGACATCACAGATGCAGCCCTGCTAACTGCTCGTTTGCTTACCCGGAGTAAGAGTTAAATCAGCAAGAGAAACCTGAATCACGGAAACCTCTTATGCATCTCATGAGGGTGGCTGACAGAAAAGCAGCCCCTGGTGTAACCGCCTCAGTGGCATCACTCGCTCCGTCTGGGTCCTGTTGCTCTGAGCAGCCAGGGAAGTGATGCAGACCACCTTGAACTGCTGGGATTTATGGCTGGACAGACACCAAGGACGGAAAAGGGGAAACATCTCAGCAGCGTCGGTGCTCAGAGAGATGCTGTGAGGAGCCTGGGTGGGCTTGTGCTGGGCTGTGGGGCAGAGGGGTGGCTCCAGCCCTCAAGTAGCTGTCCCAGCTTTGTGCCTGAACTTTTGGCTCTTAACATAACTTAGTAAGAGCCTCAAGAGTGTCTTATCGTGCTTGCTGTGCAGAAAAACCACCGGGCTGAGGAGGTGATTATTAAAATTGCAAAATTAAATACCCAGTGTTCAGAACTACCAGAATTTCAGCCCAAGCAGGTAGAGCGTGTGCTGCAGATAAGCAGCTCTGGGAATGGGGAGATTTGGGAAGTCTGTGCTCTGGTTCTGCCCTCCAGGATTGTTCTTCTCCCTGTCTTCAGGGCAAAAGTGGCTTCCATGGGGACCGCAGATGCTTCAGTGAGTTTTTCAGCTGTGGCTTGGGACGTTTATGTTCAGGTCTCCATCCTGCTGTGGGTTTATCTGGGCCTTGGGATGGGATTTCCTCGGCACCGCTGGGCTGCCTCAGGCCGTGAGGTTTAAGGAGGTGGAGGAGTTTCTGTCGCTGTGTTTAGAGAGTTGCCAGCACTATACGTGCTGCTGCAATACGAATAATTTTATCAAAAAGATTATTCCTAAGCCCTGGTAGAACTGTGAGATCTTGGCTTCTCATCCTGACCACGTTTCTTTTTCTTTCTTGAGTCCTTTGGGGGGAAAAAGAAACCAACAAAAAAACCCTGGCTCCTTCTACCATGACTCAGATAGGAGGAAATAAAATCCACATCCATCATGTCACCGCTTGAGTCAGATCGGCACTTACGCCATCAGTCCGGAGCAGGTTGGCTCTGTGATGAGTGTTTGCTTTGTTCCCTGGGATGAATGTGATTAATCTTAGATGTGGACTTTGCCCAAGAACAGCCTGGAAAGCTCGGGGGAACTCGGTGCCTTCTTTGCGGTGCAGAGCTTCACCCCATCGACAGGAGGTTGTAGCATCATGGACTGGGTTGGGTGGGAAGGGACCTGTCAAGGTCACCTCATCCACTCCCCTGCAGGGAGCAGGGCCATCTGCAGCCAGAGCAGGGTGCTCAGAGCCCCAGCCACCTCCCCTGGGATGGTGCCAGGGATGGGTCCCTCCAGGTCCTTCCATGGAGGTGCAGCACTGAGCTGGGAGAGCAGCAACCTGCAAGGGACTGGTGTTTTCACAGGAGTAGCACCCCATAACCCCTCAGGGATCGTGTCTGCTGCTCCCTGTGAGTCCCCTGCACAGTGCTGCCCCTGTTACCCAGCCTCAGGCTGGGATTTAGATCCCTGGAGCAGCCCTTTGCCAGGCTCCAGTAACCCCGCTGCCCTTATGTGATAAAAAGACAATTAGTCACAGCAGTACCTGCTGCCTGCCAGGCCTTGAGGGGCAGCTGCACCCAGGGAGATAATTTGGGTCCCTCGCTGCTTCTGATAGCTGTCTAATCTGCCGAGGGATTTGGATGGTGCTTGTCTGATGTTCAAGGCTTAGCGGGTGCTGCAGGAACAGCCAGAGACCGGTGCCTGGGGAAAAGATGGGGAGAGGCGGCTGCCGAGCCGGAGTTCCACCAGAGAGGGCTTTTGTGCCTACGGCGTTGGGGTGTTGACCTCGGCATCGCTGCAGTTTCGAGCAGGGCGAAGAGGAGGGCACTGATGTTTTCCTTACCTGGGGCAGGACACGAGTGACAGAGACACATCACCCGGCTGGAGCAGGGACCTGCCTCCCTCTTGAACAGAGGAGGAATTAACTGAATCATTTGGGTTTGACGGCCCCTCTGAAGCGAGCTGACCTGGACCGCCACCGACACACCAGCGACTGCCAGGTCAGTAGAAGACCCTGCCAGGTCTGGGCAGAGCCCATTTCATTCCAAGTGTGCAGATGGGGAAATAAGGAGACTTCAGCCCCTGGGTGCGAGTTGAGTCTCAGCATCTAGCACGGTGAAATGAGCCAAGGTCCTTGCTGGGGCCTCCAGTGAGATGTTTGCTTTGCCCTCTCCCTCCCCTTGCTGGCTCTGAGTCCCAGCGTGGGGCAGCACCCCACACCTTCCCAAGCTGCCTTCTCTCCTTCTCTCCCATGCCTGATGAGTTGCTGTGGAGCAAAGAACATCAGCAGGGTCTTTACTGAGAAGCAAACACAGGGAGTGGTGGTGTGGTTTTTATTGTGAAAGGCGATGGACAGTCTTCTGGTAACTTGGGACAGATTATCAGGGGTCTACACTGCTGTGTGAGTTTGGACCAGGCAGGCCTGAGGATGAAGAGGGTTTAGTGCTGGGTTGGGGTTTGTTTTCTTGCTCTGATGTCAGCCTGCACCCCAGAGAGAGAATACACCGGCCTGGTGTCATTACTTTAATTGGACTGATCCTCTGCAGATGCCATTCACAGGCTGATGAGAGCTGGGGAAGGGGCTGGTGCTTCCACTCTGCTCATGCACAGTGGAGCACGCAGGACATGGGAGGCTGCCGGAGCTGCGCGATGGCTTTCGACACCACATCGTCCCTCGGGGTCTTTTACAGAACTCGCAGAACATTAGGAAGCCACATCAAACAGCATTTCTTCCACTTAAGCTTCATGACA
Source organism: Chloroceryle aenea (assembly GCA_013399075.1). NCBI lineage: Eukaryota > Metazoa > Chordata > Aves > Coraciiformes > Cerylidae > Chloroceryle > Chloroceryle aenea. The sequence continues at coordinate 72,568 of VWZY01007982.1, forward strand.
GAAGCCAGTCCACGGTGTTGAAAGCCAGCTGGGAGCTGCTGGGGTATAATGGAAAGAGTTCATTAGGGGAGTCCCAGCTACTGGTGACTTTCAGGCTTTTTTGATGACAGAAAGGCGGGAGGAAGCCGAGGTGGTGGCTCTTGCTGTGGCCGATTTAACCGCTTACTCAACCAAAGCCAAGCAAACTTGGTGGTTCTATTTTGAGAGAAGCCAGTTGCTTAGTGTGTTTTTCTTCAACCAAATCAACGTTATCTGTCCCGCTCTTTGAATCACCTGGAGACTAACCTTAAAAGAAAACAGACAATGAATTTATTTACTTTCCAGCAACTTCTCCACATAAGCGTGGATAAAATGGATTTGTATTTAAGCAGGTGTAGGAAAAATAGGGAAAAGGGTCTTTTTCTGTTTTTCCCCCTCACAAATTAACTTTTCAGACCCAAACTGCAATAGATTTGGAGCTTTTCTCTTAGGTACTCCCTGGTGCATGTGAGTCTGTGCTGTAGGGATGTAAGACTGGGATGTTTTCCAGTGCTCAGACTCAGCTTCCAGCTCCCTTCATGCTCAGCTGAGGTCTGAACTCTGCCTCTTGCTCCTTTCCAGGACCCTTTCTACAAGAGGGTGAAGCTGAAACCTTTGTTTCACGGTGGAGAGGAGGCCGATACCTGCATTTTGAAAGTAGGGCAGTGAGAAATACACGGCGAGGCGACGAGAGGCATGGCAACAGCCTCCTGCTGAAAGAGGAGAGTCGGGCATTCAGTTACTCGTGTTGTTCACGTGGTCCCGAGAGCCAACTTTCCGTTTTCACCTCCTTGGATATCACCTCCAAAGGCAGGGAGATGCCAAGCAGTTTAACTTTGCCAGTGTTTCAGCGCTGCTAAAAGAAGCGAGGTGAAAACTCTGCCTGTGTCAGTGTTCCCGTAAACCTGCCCCCACCGTGCCTCAGTGGAGGGGACCTAAGGCAGCGCAGGGAAACCTGCAGACAATGCCTGCTTTGTCCACCTCCCTTCTCCTCGGGCGTCGTGAGATGCCCGAGTCCAAACATTTAACCACAAAATGCATTAATTACCATCCAGCTCCCTGGGGTAAGGACCATATGCCAGAGGAAAAAAAAAAGTAAAAATAAAGCTCGTGCTATTGCATGGAAAGTACATCGATTGTTAAATGACTCCAGGCTGCAATTACCCCCACTGAAAGTTCCTGATGAACGTTTCCTAGAAACATTGAGTCCTCCAACCTCTGTGCTTGGAGCGGTGTTAACTTGGACCGGGCAAAAGAGAAGGCGACCTAGAAATTGTGGGATGAAGTCAGCTTCCCACATAATGATACGGGATGTCCTCTGCTCTGGTAATTCCGCTCCAGCCCGCAGCAGAGAACTGGTTTTCAGAGTATTTTTCACCACAGTCAGATGTTAACTCCGGGTCCGGTTCCACGCGGCGTTGCGCATCCTCAGCTGCTCACTTCAGCGCCTTGTGGGACCAGCTCCCTGAGCCTGCTGTTAATGCTAAAATTTGGCATCCGCCCCGGATGAAAATGAGCTATCTAGGGACAGCTGGCTGGGAGCTGTAGCGAACTGCAAACAGTCTGACACAAGCAGAAGTTTGATTTCCCCCGCACTCCCGGGTAAATCTGGCGGGCTAACACCCTCCGATCCGCTCCAAAACCATTGCAGGAGCAATGAAATATGAACGAGCGACAGCAGCGGAACAAGATAGTCCAGCCTGGGTGGCAGGTGATGGATGGAGCTCAAAATCTCGCTCGGTGCCTGGATGGGAGGCTAAAGGACATGGGAGTTTATGGGGTGACTCTGCTAAAGAGGCACCATCCCAGCAGGGTGTCTGGGACACGTCTCTGGGCCCGTGGTCACTTCTCTTCAAGTCTCCAGGGAAGGACTTTGCAGCATCCCAGCCTGCAGACAAGCCCAGGAACCCAAATTAGCATCGGAATGAGAATGTTGGTATTTTTAAACCAGGGCGTGTCGTTTCTGCCGTTCTTTTAATAGGTGTCCCTGGGCAGGTTCTTCGCCCAGCTTCATCCAGCATTGCTTGAAGGAGCTGTAGTGGACCCGGCTGGCGGGCCAGGCTCTCGCTCCCGGCCACAGCCGGCACGGGGTGGTCCAGCAGCTTGCCACGCTGCGTTGTGCCTCCCGCGCCTCGCTCAGCGCCCTTCATCCTCGAAGCAGTTTCATGGCGCTCACACGTGGGGATGTCCATCCGACACATGGTCCTGCTGAGCTGCCCCGTGAGCTGCCTGCTGAGTTCCTCCAGTGCCTGGAA
>VWZY01007982.1:82478-98380 GCA_013399075.1 Chloroceryle aenea
GAAGGTGTAAAATTAGTTGAGAAAGATGTCTGGGACCAGTAAAGATACGAGGCTATGTGAAAGGGGAAACCCAGGGAATTTTCCCATCCCTCTCAGTTGAAGCTTCTTGATTGGCATGGATATAAGATGGCTGTAAGACTGGCAGTGAGTAGTATCTCCCTCAAGGAAGCCTTTTCCCAGTGTTCTAGGTGACTGCTGCAAGCTGTATACTGTCTGCCTTTAGGATAGAGGTCAGGTTAAAAAAGAAGTTCTTCTTGTCTACCTTTGTGATCTTCAGGTAAAGGTGATTTCCCTGTAAAACCCTCCAGAGAAAGAACACCCCTCACCCAAGCAGACAGACTGAAATAGTTGTTTCATCTGGGTGTTGCCGCCTGTCCCACACGTACTGGAGCTGTAAAGTGTTACTGCAGCTGTTTTTGTAAAGCTGTTGAAAGTCTCATTTGCTACCTGTCTCATGAAGATGGCCACTTCATGAAATCCAAACAGCATATTCATGGTGATCCCGTGAAGCTGACAGTGTCCCGAAGAGCACAGGATTTTGAGTTAGTCTTTTTCCCCCTCTAAATGGGAAACTCGGTGTCTGCTTCTGCCGGTGTCACAGTTTTCACCTGTATACGGCTGCAGTCCAGAAAAAGTCTGGAGCTAGAGTGAATGTTAAATTATTTCTACATGTAGCTAATCCCTTTTCGAGCAGTATACGGGGTCTTGGTTCTACCTGTGTGCTGTTACTCAGCAGAGCTCTTGAGGCAGAGGTAGTGGAAAGAGTTCTGGACCAAAAAAAGAAATCTCTGCCAAATGCCTGCGGCTGAAAGGCGGTAACTGTATGACCTGTGTACAAAGGATTGTAGCAGCCAGACTGAGATGAAACAAAGGTGTGGATTAAAGCTTGAGAAACAAACCTGCGAAGCAGGAGAAACTGTTTGGCTTCAAGCCCAAAAATCTTGGGTTTGAATCTTATTAAATTGCGATCGGTAACAAAAGAGGCTGGGCACGGCCTGGGGAGGAGTGCGCACACGGTTAGGTTTCAGTTATGAATAGCTATCTAGGGCTGTTTGTCAGCAGCAAATTCCTTTGATTTATTTCAAGACAGCAGTGTATCGGGCTGCTGTAACTTGTATTTGCATAGTCTGTGACAGCCTGTTCGTGGAATTAGGATGCTTGGGTAGGAAAATGCGTTACGGTGCTGGAACTGAGGGGAATAATCTGTTTCTTGCTCTTGTTTAATGGGCAGCTGCAGCAGCCTTCTCACTACAGTGCTGGTGGGCTCCCTGCAGTCACTTGGAAGCTCAGGCTAAATATTTTTCAAGTCTTTCCTCTGAGAGCTGATGAGGAGAAGCTGGTGATGGATCTGATTTCATTTAGTTTCCTCGTACGCTCACATGTTTTATTAAGGAGGGAGGCCCACTCCCATTGTCTAGCAGGAATATTTCTCTATGCCCTAGTGGCATTTCAGAGTAGTGAAGGCTGCACTGTAATGAACGTGCGCGGAAACTCCAGCGCTGCGGTCTCAGTAGAGCTCACGTTGGCCACTTGTAATAGCTGCAACTTGGCTGGTGGTGAGGGGGCTTCTGTTGTAAATAAAAAGCACAGTGGACTGCCTGGCTCGAATAGAACCGCTCCTCTGTGGAAAGCACAGGACAGAGCTGATCCAACTACTTGTCCAGTTTCTTTAAGACAGTGTAAAAAAGAGATGGAAACTGCTCAGTCCTTGGTGTTGTAGAGAGCAGGCGGTGATCGCATTCTTGTAATAGCAAGGTGAAGGCGCAGACGATCGGCAAGTTCCGCGTTGAAGAAAAAAAACCCAACAAACAAGAAATTCATAGCCAGAAATTCACTGCTGGCATGAGACGAGTTATAGTAGAGGTAGGTAACCATTAAGGAAAGGTGCTCTCTTCCTTCAGCTGGGTAACGTGTGTATACTTGCAAATTAATTAGACCTAGGAGTTCTGGCAGCTTTCAAATGAGATGTCATTGCGAAATTGGGCACCTGTTTTGAAAATCAGATAGTGTCTGCTCTCTGTTTACCTGGGAATTGTGCTGTTAGGAGAGAAAATAGCTGTGATTTCACATTTGATAAATACTCTGTTCTAAAATGCTCCCGAAGATTGTAACAGAAGCTTGTCTACATTTTTCTGTATCTGAATGAAACGGAAATTTGGCAGGTGAGCTGTTTGTCTTCCGGGATCAAGGTCCGTTTGGTTCGGTTGAGTGCTGGAGCCTGTGGCAGGGAAGGGATGCGTGTGTCTGCACCTCCAGCTCAGGGCTGGGTGAGAGGAGCGTGGTTTGTCTGGACTGCACGTGTTCAGGTCTGCCTTTGTCTTACCGTTCCTTGCTGCCGGGCTGTATCCTTACGTAAGCTTTCATGTGGTGTTCTGGAGTCGTAGAGCTGTTGGATATACATTTATAAAAAAGATAAAATCTCATGATCTTCCTTGTCAGTTTTTTCCTCCAACTACAATATAACTGTAAAATTAAGGAACATCAATACTGGAAATAACAAGACTAGGGGCGTGCAACATTGCTTCTCAGAGTTAGTTTTATCGGGGCAGGCTTGTCACTTGATAATCTCATTAGATAAAGACTCTCCTCCTTACGTCCAAGATCATCCCTCAGAGGTTTTGATGTAATAACCTCAGCACCGGAGAACTTTCTCAGCCTGCCTTTGAGATGAGTTTAGTATGCACAGCAAAATTTCATGGGTGGCTTATTTCTTGGGAGCAAGTACTGGAGTATTGTAAGGGAACCCTTTGTCAACTGAGGCGTAACCCTCTTGCTATATCCTGTGCTTAGCTGTTATAAATCAGGCCTCTTCCTTCTCTGTCCAGCAAAATATAATCCTTTAAATTCTGCTTGGGAGACTTCTCATAGCCAAAAACCTCCCTTTTTGATTGTAATCTGATTGCTGATACAGGAACTGTGCACTTGGTACAATATTGTTGAAAAATACAGAGATGGTCTCAAGTCTAAATGTTAATTATCTTTGCAAAACATGGGAAAGTCAGCTTAGAAGCTTCTGGCAATCATTTTCCAGGGGATTACACAGATGAGTTAGTGTTCCTCCAGTCAGAAACTGCTTCTGAGTGCACTGCAGCAGTAGTGGTTTTAGTTACTGGCATCTCTCCTCCCGTTTCCAATGATTAACACCTAGACAGCTCAGTTAGATTGTCAAGAGAATTTGGGTTTTACTTTGCAGATGAAAGATGCCCAACATTCGTGTCCTCCTCCTTTCTCCAATGGTCTGGGAACTGCCGACATTCCCGAATTTCAACCGGTTGCCCTCACAGCCTCTGAATCTGCCAGCTGGGACGGGGTGGTTATCTGCAGTGGTGCTTCTGAGTCATCTGCTCCACAGAGCACACAGCTGCACTGTGCCATAGGTGCCTCCTTTGAGCCATCTGAAAGACAAATCCATTCTCACTTTCCCCAGGTGGGCAATGTCTCAGACTGCACTGAAGGCTTGAAGGGGAAAGGGAAGACTTTGTGTCAGAGAACCTACCACAGGACAGACTTTAGGGCCTGAAACCTACCAAAGGTCAGGAGAAAATGCACACCAAGGGGCTGAGCAGTCTGAGTCTTGTCCTTCCGTCCATCTGAGATGGTGTGTGTGTGTAGTAAGGGATTCATGGAAGCAGGGAGGAGTATCCATAACGCAACACCGCAGTTCCTGTGAAAATACTCGACGAAAATAAGAATCTCCTTAAAAGAAGATGTCTTGACTGTGTGTAAAGATAGTTGATTGCTAAGAAGGAACATGGAGATTTGAGGAATATCTGTGTAAACTCAGTTTCATAGTTAGGAAGTGGGTGGGAGGGTCTGATAATCTCTGAGTGGGCAGCACCAGGCCAGTATTAGCATCCTAAGAAGTTAGTAATCATTACCCTCGCAGCCCCAAGTGACTCAGTGTCACTGTCTAGTCTTCCACTGGTTATCCTGACCTAATCTCGGGGAAGGAAACAGCCAGGAAAGAGAGTTCTTTGTTTGAAGAACGTTACTGTCCACCTTTTAATGTGAAAAGGGCAAGCAGAGGAGTTGGTTCTATAGTGGAAATGGGGGGTTTTTGAAGGCTGTGTTGTCCCTGGCAAAAGTCTGTGTTTGGAAGAATCTAGCTAGAGAATTCATTGAACTTCTGGCTAAATAGTAATTTCTGTACTTTGGAAAATGACTTTTGTACTCTGAGGTTGCAAGTTTGATTTTGGAAAGTGAACATTAGTTAAAAGGGACAAAAAGAATTCTGGGCTGGTGTTGTTTCCTCACCAGGGTAAGCGTGTTCAGATTCTCTTTTCAGGGGGACATTTATTATGATGTGACTGGCATGGGGCCTACACATATGAAACAGTGCCAGCATCAGGTCCAGGTTCTGCCTGGGCTGGACATAACACCGAGAGATCCACAAGGACTACTTCTAAGACTGGGTAACTGCACTCAGCAGGAATTGGATTTGTTACCTCTTTGTTTCTGGTAGATATTCCACATTGCCCCAGCAACTTAATAATCAGCTGAGATTGGTGACATAAAATCAATCAGTGACATAAAACCTTAACTGGGCAGTGGGGTGCAGGTAAGGGGGCTTTGTCTGCCAGTCCAGACACTTTGTTTGTCTGAGACAAGAGACTTTAATTGAGCTGCTGGTTAGTTGCAAGTTGACCACCCATTGGGAACATCATTTACAGTTGTAATTGTTATCCATCTAATTAGATCTTTATCTCCAAAGTTCTTTGCAAATAACTCAAAACAAACTTATTGTCCAAATCAAGTTTTGTGTTTTGTTTTGGGGTGTTTTGTGGTTTGGGGGTTTTTTTTGCATCTTTTTCCCTTCAGAATCATACACTTTCACTCATCTAGATGCTAAGCACTCACTCTGTGTTCATAGCTTGCATTAAGAGTTTGTGAACATTTTAACAGCTACAACACCCAAACCCAAAACCATTGTGTTGCCTTAATAGGAGTTTAAATGGAGCTTCAGGAGCTTTAAATTAAATCCTTCATTTAGGATATTTTTTCCTTAAAAAAAAAAAAAGATAAGGTTTTTAAAACTTGTTTAAACTTATTTTTTAAATTCAGGTCAAATATGTACTTGGCACAGTCTGATTTTTAGGACCCTGAATGCTTTGTTTATGCTTTGGTGAAATGTAAGCTAAACTGCTCTTAATTACAAATGTCTTTGTGTGCGAGTTCTCGAGAGTTCAGACTTATTCCTTGTATTGTTGGCTAGACAAAGGGCGAGGAAAGGAAATGACTTGGTTCTGTACACTGAATGTCCATATTAGGTATAAACTAAATATAGGAGTGTAATCCAGGAGTGAAGTCATATCTGTATATTTTCCTGAGAAGAGCTAATGAGATCAGTCAGTGCTACTGGAGCAGCTTCAGAGTTTTCTGGCTCTGCTGAAGCATTGCTATTCTGGCCAGAGTGGGATGGTCTGTACTTTGGAGAGCTGCTTTGCTTAAATAAAGGAAATACTTCTCTCTCTATATATATATATTTTTTTTTTTACGTGGTTTTGCCTAAAAATAAAATCAAAGCAAATCTATTTCTGTAGTCATTCAAAGTGAGGCATGAGCCGCCCTAGAGAGACAGGCTGTGCTGGAGCTTAATGAGATAAGGCAAAATGTCCCAAAGGAGGAAGTTCTACTCTGCAGCTGAAGAACTTGGATATCTTCTCCTGAGGGATGTAGAATAGTAATAGGAGGTGCTTTTAAATAGATGATTTGCTTGCTTTGGAACCAGAAGCAGCAGAGAGAGCAAGCCTTCCTCAAAACTTTTGTGCTCTAGCCGCTTTGAAATAGAAATTCCAACACCACGTTCAGTCTGAGAGAACGTTCTCCGTGCTGGAGATTTTGAATGCCCTGTCAGCAGGGACACAGGTTCAGAACTGCAGCTCTCAGAGTGAGTCTTGAGAATTGGAGCAGTTTCTTTGTTCGCTGGCACATTCTTCTGTGGACATTGCTGCTTACGTTCTGATGGAGGCAGCTGTGGGTGTCGCTGTATTCCTTATTTTATCTGAATTTTGAAGGCCCGGGTGGTCATTTTGGGCTGGTGTTTTGATGTGACACCAGTTGGGCATTTGGCACGGGGCTCAGTCAAAGTTGGCCTGGCTGCTGGTGAAGGAGCAGTGCTCAGTGTGAAGTTGGAGCAGCTCTTCATCCTTCCTCTCCGCTAATCTCTCCAACTCATTGCTCATCCTAGCTCTGTAAGTTAGGTTATAAAATGCCATCCATAAGCAGAGTACTTTGGTTTTCTGTCCTGCAGAAGTGATTAATTTTCAAAGGTTTATTTGAAGAACTTTTAAATGCCAAAGATAAAAATTTTATTTGGACTTCTAAGCCCCAGTGACAAAGTTTGCAGTTCTTTCCTATAATTTTTATAGATGTTTTATTATTTGGTGGGGGAGTTTTGGAAATGGGTCTCTTGGGCTGTAGCCAAAGCACACGCTGTGCATTGACCAATTGAAGTGTGGTGGGAGAGCATCACTGTCATACACAGTGTTTGTATGCTGGTACCCAAAGCCCAGTCTCAAGCACTGGAAGAGAAACCTTTAGTACTGTACCGTCAATTGCCTGCTTACAGTTTCCAACCAGAATATTGCAAGAATGTGTCAAGTTGTTACACAGCAAATTATAGCCAGTTTGTCCCTTTTTATCTTATCGAGGCTTGCTACAACTGAATCACTTTGCTACTGGAGCAAGAGGGAGAGAAGAGATGCCAGGCTTCTGCTTTCAGGAGGCATTTCATTTTCCTGTCAGGCTGGGAGGTGGTCACGTCCACAATAAGCCCAAAGTTTTGTTTATCATCAAGCTTATTTCTTCTCTGCAGAAAGTGTGGTTAGTATTTAATGCAGCTTTTGATTCCAACTCTTCACCTGCTTCTCCCAAAGGATGAACATGGGATAATTTATTTTCCCCAAAGAACTAGAAATGCTTAATTAATTTCTACCCAGTTATGAAGTTACTTTCACACATCATGAAGATCTCATGTTCGTTTTTTTTTCCAATAGCTTTGCAATGAGAATTGGGTAGCAATGAATCAGAGTCACAGGAAAGTGTGCAAGTCTAATTATTTCGTTAGGAATAGCATCACAGGGCTAAAAATAACATCATCCTAAAATGGTCAGATGCTGCTACAGTCATATGTCTAACACAGTGGTGGCTTATCAGAAAGGTAATGACTTAAGAGGCTACTTGAACGGGCTGATAAACATTCCTTTCCCTGCTTTAATAGCCACATCTCAAGTAAATACAGGGAGTTCAGTTATTCTGTTCTTTTTTTTTAAGCTCTTTGAGTTTAGAGGAATTTCAGCTGATGTGGAAACTGGATTGGTTACAAGTTGTGCAGATGTGGTCGAGCTTGTCGAGAGACGGTGGTAACTACGGCTGCTTTTTCCCTGGGCAGGGTCTAAGTCAATCAACATATTAAAAAATACAGACTAATCATCTTACACTTTTTGCAGTAGATTCCAGATATGAACACTGGGCTTACGCTTCTTGTTTTCAATTCTGGTATAATTATTTTTAAGTATTTACTATTTAAGGTGGCAGTGATTACCCGAAGGCCTGGTGCAGTGCTAGAGCCCTTCTTGCACTGCCCGAGATCCCGTGGGATCATCCGCTGCCCACCCAGCCTGAGGTACAAAGGTGAATTGGAAATAGTAGCTGTACAAGGGGGAAACTGCTGGTCTTTGAGGTGATGAGAATGACGTTGGATGTTAACATTCTAAAAGAGTTGCAGGAGTTAGCTTGCTTGTTGGAGACGTGTAACAGTGGGGCTAAATCTTCATGATTGCTACAAGCTCTTGGGCTGGATAGTGAGTTTTTAACTTATGGTAGCAGTAAACAAGCAGGTCTCAAAATACATTGGATGGCTTAAGAAGCTGTGCTGTGGTATCAGCTGGAATACATAGGGCCTGGGCCTCAGCACTTCAGATACAGCTGTCTCAAGAATTGCTTTTGCTTCTCTGTCTTTTGAGAGGATGACATGGATCTTTAAGGGTGCAATTGTTTTGTTTCTTGGTTTACTTGGGCTTTTTTTTACCTCTTAAGAGAAACTTCTCAAGGAGATAGTCAGTTTGTAAACGTGACACATGTCAGGGCTAATGAGCACTTGGAACTGAGGGACCTTAAATAGTGTGTTAGATGCTGAATAGCTTTGCCACGTGTGAATTTGAACGTAGAGATGAGGTCAAGACAAATGCACTCTCTGAGCCGAGCAGTACTGTCCTCAGGAAATACTGAAAGTCTCTATCGTGCTCTCTCTGTGTGTGGATTTTTTAAATTATTGTCCCTTTATGACATGGTCCAGACCTCTTGAGCTGGGATCCACATCCCAGTTCTTGGATGTCTCTGCCTGCAGGACTGTGGGCTGACATCCTGTTAGGCAAGGTGTGTGTAGCAAGAGGTTTCCAGGCCTTTTTCATTCATCTTTCCCGTGGATGTGGTGACAGCAGCTCTCACCAGCTAATTATTAAAGCAAGCAGATGCTTTTTGCAATGTTTTATGAAGGGTTCACTGCTTGAACGCTCTCACTGGTATCTCTGGGGCAGAAGGGAGCAAATGTGCTGGAAGGAATTGTCCGAGGTTGCCGCTGAGTTTGTGCTGGCATAGCTGTTTTGTTGATGTGTTTGAATAATAAAGAGCCTGAGATTTTGTTTACTTCCATTACTTTCTGTATCTTCAGAATACTGCTCTCTAAATTTTCAGTTTTAATGCCTTTTTTCAGTACTCATTGTTTTATACTTACCAGGATAGCTGGTTTCTGAAAGAAGAGTTGTTTCACAGCAGCACGTGTCAATTACCCGTAGACAATCTTTCCGGTTGGTTGTTAAAGGAAAGTTTACTTGCTCAGGCTCAGTGCTATTGAGACAAGGAAATTGTCTTTCCAGATGTGTTTTTGTTTGGGTGTTTTATGTGGGTTTGGTTTGGTTTCGGTTGGTTGTTTTTTGGGGGGGGTGAGGGGGGTTGTGTGATTGTTTTTTTGGTTTGTTGTGTGGTGTTTGGTTTGGTTTTGTTTGGCTTTTGTTTGTTTGTTTTGTTGTTGTTTTTTGTTTTGTTCTGTTTTGTTTTTCTTTGCCTAGTTCTCACCTTCCTGGTTTTTGCTTCTTATGGCAGGGAACTTCTTCAGTCTGTCAGCAGTGTCACTGATTGCATTGTGCCACTCTTGCCCGTTGAAACGTCCTGTTAGGTTTTGATCTGTCTGGTGGCATAAGGACACCCACAGAAAGAAAAGCTCTGCTGTGTATGCTGGGGCACTAGTGATCCACTGTCCAGAGACGAGAGAGAAGGGGTGAACTGGCAAGAGGAAGGGTCCCTTTTGTCTTGTCCCTCGGGTTACATCTGGTTGAACCCGATTTGGTTACATCCGAGTTTGGGCTGGACTCTAGCTTGCTCCCTGACCTGTTCCTCCCATAAAACCCCCGGCCAACTCCCTTCTCAAACTAACAACCTGAAGGGGAGAGAATGAATTGAACACTTGTGTCTTTTCAGTCCTGATCTCTGCAACCTGCTGCCTGGTCACCCGTTTCCTTCTTTTGATTGATGCTTCGTTCATATTCGAGGCGTTCGGATCTGTGAGATCCGCTCTGGCTGGCAGAGCGAGTGCTCACGTGTAACATCCCCAGAGTTCACCCCTCTGCAGCCTGAGCAGAAACACAAACCAAAGGGTGTAGTGGCACCACAGGGAGGAAGTGTTGGATTGGAGTTACATCAGATACTTCAGGGTGTAATTCTTTACGTCTTATCTGCAAACACTGCTCGGTAAACAGCGTGGAATTCTGTTTATTCAGCTTGGCAAGATAAAGGATTTAGACTGATATTACCAGCTCCTTTTCAGTATTCATGTGTGGAAGGTTAAACCACACTTGTATTTTTTAAGTTTTGAATTACTGCATTTCTTTTTTCTATTTTTTTTTAACTTGAATCATTCTGTTAGTTTCCCTTAAACCATTTCCTCTCAAAACAGTAATCCATTACTAATTTGCTTGTATTTTGAATGAGCTTATTGTTCATGGAAGGTGCAAGAGTGACTGTTACCTGCTGTTTGGAGCTAATGGGTATGAATCATGCTGGTTTTCTCCTGTAATTTTCCCAACAGACTTTTTTTTTTTTGTAGACCTGAGTTCAGAGTTCAACATTTGGACATTTCCTCTCCCTCCCCCAGTCTGTTTATTTGTTGGAATATTAATATTCTAGACCTTGCAGATTTCTTACTGGGGCAGTGGGGACTTCCTTGGAGGTATAATCAAGTAGCTCCAGTAGTTCTCTTTGGTGAAAGGTGTTCTGTGAGATATTTCCATGATGCACTTTTCCCCTCTTCAAACTTTCTTTTTTCCCCCCACTGGTTTATATCAAATGTGCAGTTGGTTTGGATAATTTAGGAAATGGTCCTTTAGAGTTCTGCCCTTTTCCTTTATTTTATTGTGTAGACAGAGACCAGACTCTGCTACCTTACTGTATCCACCAGGTGCTCTTTGACTTCACTATTATTTCTCCAGTCATTTGATCCAGTTTGGGGAATTTTTTGTATGATCCTTTTAACTCTTTGAAACAATTTTACAGGCCTTTGGCACCAAAGTTTTCTAAATTCTATTTTACTCCCGAGTGTTTCAGATGTGTACTGTCTGATAAAGGCTTTGTGTCCTTTTAAGTGCTGCTTTGCTTCTGTTTTTCTTCTTAGTCTTCAGTAAACTTCAGCACTACCTGGGTAAAGTAAATACACACAGGTTCTTGTGTTAGGAGTCGAGTTAATTTTTATGCAGCTGTAAAGACAAACATTTCACAATTAGATTTTTTTTTTTCCTTAGCTTGTTCAGCTGCTTAGAGAGACGTATGAGGACTTAGACTCTGCTTTTCTTGGGAAAAACAATCTCGTTTGAATGAAATCACTGCTTCAGGGGAAGAGAAAGGGAGGAGGTGGCTTCCGCACTGGCTGGATCAGCTAAGCTCTATCTTCCAGACAGTGGGATAAGTAGGTTTTGTTGGGTTTGGTTTGGTTTTTTCCCTTTCCCCAAGTGGCTGGCACTCTCGCACGGGCCGAGTTGCTTGGCATTGGGAGTTGCCAGTGGTTTTGCTGTGGCTGTGATAAACCAGGCTGACTTCTCAGTGAGCATTCCCATTTGTTAAACTGCCTTGAGCTCTTTCAGTCTTCTTTGAACTGCTTATTCTGCTTTTCTTTAGAAAGTAGCCCTGTTTGTTTTTCACTAGTACTGTGCAGGATGTATGCTCAGCTCATTCTTTCTGTCACATCTTAAAATTAACGAGGCCACTGGTGGTTTTTTTAATTACACTCAGCTTGTGCAGGGTAACACAGCTTTGTTTAAGACAGCTGTCTATCTTTGTGTGTTTATAAATCCTCTATGGCAGCTGTTAGCTTTGCGGCCACCTTGGTGGCACCTCTGGCATGGCAGGAGTTGGCCATGGGTTAAACACTGTATTTGACAGGGTGCTTTGCCCGATGGCAAATTAAAGGCAGGCTCTTCTCAATCAGTGTAATGCTCATAGGTGAAAAATAATCGCGTTTCCTTGCTGGGCAGTGGGTTGGGCAGTGATAACTGAAAATTAGCCCTAATTGTAGGAAGGTTGGCATTATTTACTCAAAGATTTTTAGTCTGGTTTTAGAAAGAATTTTAAATAAAATCTCAAAGCTTTTCAGTGTAGAATGAGTATAATTTTGTTGAATTAAACACTCTAGGCTGGCATTAGTACAGAGAAGTCAACATTTAATATTTCCTTACTCTGATGGTGATGAGGATTAGGTATTGAAGATATCCTGGAATATTATGGGCTGAATTCAACGACAAGTTTCTGGATTCTAAGAGCAGTCTTAAGCAACCATTGTTACATGATCGCCTCCCTGCGTGGCTGGTCCTGTAGAATCACAGAATATTCTTGCAGTACTGAAAGGTTTTCAGTTTGCTGCCAGCACAGCTCTACTCCAGTGGAGAGAATCAGTCAAACCGACTCTTGCAGAAACACCTCCCGAACTTGTCTCCCTCTGAAGAAAAGCTTGATGTGATTGAGGCAGAGTAATGTGTGCCCTCACCAGCAGGGTGTTGCTTGGGACTGGTTGTAACACATCTGTGCTGTACGTAGCTCTCGTTCGTCGAGCACAAGAAGACAGAAAACGGGCCTCTCGGGCAAACAGTTACATAGCAGAATTCCTTGGCTCAGGAGCACTGAAGCCAAAAGTTTTCTGGCATTCTGACTGCATTCCTTTTCCAGTATGTGCTCAGAATAAGTCGGGACTTTTTGGGGCAGAAGTGGGACAAATGTTTGAACGTAGACATGAAAGCCTAGGCACAGTGCAGCCGTTCAGCTGCAGCTTTGGAAATGCATTAGGTTTTGTTTAAGGTAGTGTATGGTAGTGAGCTATATATAATCCTTTTTTCTGATTCAGATAATTCAAAAGCCTCTCGTTTAAACAGCAGCAGACACTATTCATTGTTCGTTGATTTTGGATGTTTTGCTTGTGTTAGGAGAGAAGGAAAGATTTGGTACAAGTTGGCATTTGATCTTTACTGGTCACTTTGGTTTGGTATAGGTTTTGGCTTAGGAAGATGGGCCTTAATGAAAGCCACAGCTCAGTGCTATGCCTTGAACTTTTAAATCATTTTTTATTTAGTTCTATAACTTAAAAGTAACTTTGTTTTGGGTTTGAAATCTGGGCAGCTGACTAGTGCTTATTTAACTTAATACTCCCCTGAGAAAATGCCTGGGTTACATTTGTTCTGTTGCAGTACTGAAGCTGAGCCCCTGGACTTGGTTTGGTGCGGAGGATCATTGGTATCAGGCAGTTGCATCCCACTGATTCTTCCTTTGGTTATATGCTGTGAATTTTTCTTTTCCAAGGTGTCCTTAGTCTGTACCGAGTGAGGTGTCTGGCAGTGTGTGCCATATGGCCCCAGCTCTGGTTTTGAGGTCAGAAGTGCCAAGTAAAAGATTGAATGAGAACGGCAGCAGTCCCCGTGAGGGGCCTCGAGGTGGGATGGCTTTATGCTCTTAGGTTGCTGGACTTTGGTAAATGCCCACATTCCTCCTTTCATTTTCTAGGAAACGTTGTAGCTCTTCCATCAGAGGAAGTGAAGTAAAACTGAAGTGGATGGGGACCCGAGGGCCTGTGTGTGCAGTTGCTGCAGCGTAACTCGAGTGCTTTGTTTCAGGTGGTGGTGAAGTTGTTACAGAGACTGCGAGCAGTTCCGAATCAAAGGACTATTTCTACTTCAAAGTGTGAATTAGCCTGGGCAGGACAAATCACTTCTTTTTCTCAGCTGGGATGATGTATGGTCTTTTTCTGTGTCAGTTTCAAAGGTAGACAAGATCTTGCATGTGGCAAAAAAAAAGGTATTTGAGTATAAATCTCCAAAGGCATAATTTACCCGCAGGAAATAGCAGCTTGAGTGTGAACACAATCATTTAACCATAGTGGAAGATCCTGAAGTACACCCTCCTGTTCGGAGGGATGGTGTTGTGATTAAATAATGCCATCCATAAAAACATACAGCGGTCAGAAAGACTGCAGAGTGAAGTCTTCCTTCATCTGAAGATCTCATGAGGTGGGAACACAAGAGTCCGTGTAGCAGGTGCAGTCCTTACAGCAGTTAAATGCACAGTGGAAGATTGCAGGCTGAGTGTAAACCAGAATAACCAAACTGACTCCGTTTTCCCTTTCGGTAAATGCTTTTAGAATTCGGTCTCCTGAAGATGTGAGAAGTCACGTGCCAGCTCTTAACACAATCTAGTATCACTAACTGCTCTTCAAGAAAGATAATCTGATATACCTGGCTTTTGACTACCCAACCAGTTTTCTTTTCAGAGGACTAAATTTATAACAAGACTCAAGGTTTTGCCTGTGTAATTCTAGCCCACTAAAAACTCAAGTTTTCCATCTCAGCAATACGTCCTTCATTGTCAGAGCAATCATGAGATGCATGCCATCACTGGGTGCCCTGGAGTGGCTTACTGTTGCTATCTAATGGATCTTTGTTGGGCTAGGACAAAGAGTTATTGATAAATTGCCTATAAAAAAATGTCTCTGGAATATTTCTTTATTGTCAGTGAAGTCTCTATGTACTTACAGTTATGTCTTTCCTTGCAACACCTGCAGTACAATGAGATTCACAGTTTCTGTCTGCAGTTGACTTGCTGCAGCACTGCACAGTGTGAGACAGATGCAATAAGCTGGGGAACACACACTACACATAGTGAGGTATGCCTTGTAGAAGAACAAGGAAATAATAAAGAACAATACTGGCACTGGAAAGCTGTCATCAAAAGGTGTGGCTGCTCAGAGGAATAGGGTTTAGCTGTCCTTTCTTGACTGAGGAGCAGTTGGATCATCTTCGGTGTGAAAAATAACTTAGTTTTGTTGAATGAAATCTTCTCTTATTTTGTGAACAGCTTCTAGAGGATGTGACAAGTAAACATGTTAATTGATTTCATAAATGTGCAGATGTCATTGTAATAAAATCCTTGTTATATCTGCAGCAAAGAAAACAAACAAACAAAAAATAATTGGAAGATGTATTAAGGAGAAAGAAATGCAGAAGTCCCTGTATACCTGCCCAGTACATAACACAGATTAAAATATTCTGAGGATGCTCATTTTATGTGCATTAGATGGAGATAACTTCAGGCTACCTGGACTTTGAGAGCCAAGCAGTGCTGCTGAAGATGATCCTAGGTTTGACTGTAAGCTGATTAGGCCTTTGGAAAACTAAGGGATGTGAAGAGCGCAGAGGAACTAAACCCCGTGGTTTGTGACCGAGTCTGTCTTTAAATAAAGACCTTCCAGTAATTGTGTGTGGTGATGGCACAGTCCTGCCCTCTAATTAATGAGGTGTTCTCTTCTGCAGGCTGGCAGCGATGGTGAAAGCATAGGAAACTGTCCCTTCTCCCAGAGGCTGTTCATGATCCTTTGGCTGAAGGGAGTGGTGTTCAGCGTCACAACAGTCGACCTGAAGAGGTAAGAAATACTTGAACAGGACACTTGGTGTAACTGTTTGTTAAGGCTTCTAAACCTTGTATGGCTTATTTTCTAGAAATAAAAGAAAGTTTGTCCTCAGTAAATACTAGGAGTCAACCTTGATGTATTTGTTGATAGCTATTTATAAGTATCTGTAATCAAAAAGAATGGATCTGAAAATGAAATTCTTTTAGCTTGTTAAATGATGCTCTTCTCCTGTAAAACCAATCACTGACACAAAGTTTCTTATAACTGAGCATCAAATCTTACTAACCTCACATCGAGGTCTCAAGTGAAGACTGCTGGCTGTCAACCAATATTTGAGCAAAACCTCCAAGGATTATTGGATAACAAACAATGTGCAGCCTGCTCTTCAGGATAATATTGTTTATTATGCACTAAGAATAAAAACAGTGTGAAAATAACTGGCCATGAGGTAAATACGAGTGAAATAGAAATGAGATGGGTAGGGATAAAATCCAAAACATTCTGCCTTTGTGCAGTGTTAGTCAGGTGTGTCCTGATGCTGTGTGTCAGCTAAGCTGCAGCTTTTCCATCTGTGAAATGAATACCTTGGTGGCTAGGAAGAGTGAGATGTGAATCCAGGAGTCGCCTTTCCTCGGGATGGGTGCACTTTTATTACAAGTGGTAATGCTAAATTCAGCAGAGGCCTTCTGTTTGGTTTTGGTGTGAAGTAATGTTTTCACAGCACTAATGTAACATTAGTCACAGAGCTCTCTGGAGAGAGGAGAGAATGACAGTGCTTTGCAAACCTTGTTTTCAGAAATAAAGCCAATAGAAATATTCAGTGTTCTCCACTGAACCAAGTGTAAAATGTGCAAGAGAAATCAGCCTGCCAAGACTTAACCTCTTATATTTTATATATATATAGATAATATTTTTTTTAAGGAGGAGACATGTTTTGGTCTTAAAAAAAAAAAAATCACTGAAG
>VWZY01007982.1:108279-119041 GCA_013399075.1 Chloroceryle aenea
AAAAAAAACAAAAGAAAAACTTGGAAATGTGGAAGGAGGTGGCCTAGGAGAGAGAGCGTGCTTGTAGAATCCTGCTTTAGTTCCTGGTGATGGGTGTCAGTTTTGTACTGCAGATGGAGCCACAGATTAAGTTTCTGCCTGGGTGCAGCAGCTTTTACGCCGCTGAGGACAGTAACAGGAGCAGGGTGCTGTGCTGCCAGGTACGACATGTCCCAGAGGGGCAGGCTCTCCTGACCTCACAAGTGGTGAGAGTACCCCTTGGAAGGACAGTTTACAAGAGAGTGACAGGGGGTGAAAAAATGGCTTAAGTTGAAGGATGGTAATTGATAATCTAATTCTTTTGTTCTAGGTGGTGGCCAAAAAATACCGCAACTTTGAGATTCCCAAGGAAATGACAGGGATCTGGAGATACCTGACGAATGCTTACAGCAGAGATGAATTCACCAACACCTGTCCTGGAGACAAAGAAATTGAAATAGCTTACAGTGATGTAGCCAAGAGACTCACCAAGTAACCAGCACTTGCAAAAGAGGCGACTTCTTGCATATTCCATAACAACGCTTCTAACAGACTGCTCTTTTCATATAAGATAGCAATTTTTTTTGCATGAACTTGCAGTTATTCAAAGTTATGGTGGATAGACCAGGTACAGTAATTACCTAAAGTTTGCAGACTTAATTATAGGCTTGTTTTTCCTTACCTCCTTTCACAGCAACTTTGAATATCATTAATGCAGTTATGGTAATATTGCACTGGGGTAACTCTTGATTCTTCACTAGGAAGGGTTATTTTGCCCCTACCACTATTTTTTTGGTTGCAAACACTCGGTCCCAGTCTAGGAATTGGTTTTAGGATACTGTCTTGCTCTATGGTACAAGGAATATTTATGTATTTTGGAATTTCTTGCTTTTCCAGAAGATCTCTACACATCTGTCGTTTCTGTGACTGCGTGGAACTGTACCTGCTTGTCTATCCTGTTACATAGAGAAGGGAACTTATCGTCCAAAAGAGCCATTTGCAGACTATTTGGCACAGTTTTTAAATGTAGTTTCTCTTGGATTTGAATCACGGTAGTGGTTGAGAGTGGACTCAAATGTGAAACTTGGATTTGAATGACCTGAGATGTCAGGGAGGTTTGAATCTAGGCCTGAGCGCTATAGCGGGAGGCTCGCAGTTCAGAGTTAGTATGTAGCTGTGTCTTGGAGAGCTTGATCAGATTTAAACGTGTTGGTTTGGTTTGTTTTTTTAATTTGGCAACTTATTCGTCCTGAATTCCAAGTTGCAGCAAAGGACTAATTGGCAGGATGCCCTTTTCCATCAGGAAACCAGAAGAATTGGATGCTTGCTCATCTGTTCACCTTCAAAACTTGCAAGTGGCTTTCTTTTTGGTAGCTAAGAGCCTTTACTTTGTATAGGTCTTTCTGGTGATATTTACTGACACAATCTGTGCTGTTGTAAACCAAGTACCTGTCGACATTAGTGTCCTAGTGGATAAATAGCTTTGTGTGGGGTGACGAGCAGTGCAATGATTGGGGATGCAAGACTGAACACTGAGAGCTCCTGAAGTGGGAGTCTTTCCGGGAACTTCTTTAAGCTCTTTCTTTCCTGAAGAAAGCTAAAGTGCCCTTTAAAGATTACATTTGCCTTAAATTCCAGTATGCATTGGTTTTTTTCCTGAAGGAAATGAATGAATTACTCTCGTGAAAGAAATGGTGCATGAAATTCAGACCTTTACATTGAGTTTGTCCTAATTACTCTGTGCACCTAGACCGCAATCCTGCGTGCTCGTAATCATTGCACTACCCCCAGAACCTTTTACAGCAACACTGAGGAATAGCACCACGATCTTTTTAAAAGCAATTTTCAGAAGTTTCTAAACCAGGGAGTAGTTTTCTTGTTTAAAATTAATGAGTTTGATGCATGAACTGAACCGCTAGGTTATTTTTAAAGGACTGTCATAAAGGACTCCAAAGAATGCTAGACTTAATATGCCTATTTTTTTGTAAAGATACTTTTATATTTAACTGACTTCAGAAGCTGGAAAGTGCTATTCCTGGTAGGTTGTTCTTAGAGTGTTTAACGTTCTGCGGTAACACGGAAATGCTCACTTAAACACTTTTATACACTAATTTTATTTTTTTTTTGGTAAGCACTGGCTTTGTGAAACCAGCCTGACTTTTTCTAAGCATCCTGCTTTTGCTATTTTATATACCCATGAAGTTAGCTTGCCATAGAAGAGGTAGAGTGCAAGATCCGTATTTGTATACACGGCTTCGGTGCCTTGTCTTGCCTTCCTAGAGCTAGGATCCCAGGACCAAGACAGTTAGCAGTCCTGTTACCTGTCTCCTGAAGACAACCATAGCTACACCTAAATCCTGTTTTACGATTTATTACAAGGGTGTTTAGCCACAGAAAGAAAATTCTTGCAGAGTGACCTGCTTAGGAAAAACTTAATTGTAGCCTTTTAATAATTACTGTATTCTAATGTCACGTTCTCATCCTGAATAAAGTTTCTCAGCCATAATAATCCTCTGTAGGGCTTCGGTCTTTGCTACAACGTGACAGCTGGAAAAAGGAACAGTTTCCTTTTTTGTTAGGTAGCAACACTTTCAATGATGAATGGAGTAAAAACCAACCAACACCCCATCCTGCATTGTTTTGAGGCTCTTTGCCGTCGGATAGTTAACCTTTAAAAACAAAATATAGGGAGCAACATAATCACGGGCATATCTTCAAGTTTTTAACTCTAAACTTAGATGGAGATGGCCCTTGGAAGTTGGCTGAGGTGTAGCAATGGGGCCTCGCTCCTTTTAAAAAACAAATTGGCCACAGCGTGCACACTTCAGAGCAGGCAGCAGCTGTGTGCCTGTGAGCAGGAGCAGCCTTGTGTGCTGCCTGCAGATCCCACACCCGGCTCCTTCTCTCTCATGGGTAATGTATTCTCTCTCCTTTTCAGGCAGTCTTCAAACAATTGGAATACTTATATTCAGCATGAAGTATTTTAATGATTGTGTCTGAAAGCTTGTAAACAGAGCTAAAGCTCTTGCTGCAGCTGATGTATTTCTTATCTCAGTCCAGTGAAGCATTGAGCGCGGAGCCTTCCCCTGGAGGTGTAATTCAAGCAGGACCAGGGTAGCAGTTTCGAAGGCGGTTACCGGAGGATGGCTGTTAACTGTCCTGTGTGAAAAGAGCTGGTATCTCTTGGGCTCCCCACTGCCTTGTGGCAGAAGCTGGTCTGCTGCTCCCTGCCTTCAGCAGAGGCCGGGAAGGCAGTGGGGAGCAGGAGCTTTCTGCTCGGAGGGTGATCCTGTCAGAGCAGCAGAGGTAGCTCGGGTGGTGTGTAGAAAGGCTTCGTGTCTGGTGTGGGTAGAGCACTTTCATCTGGCCCCAATCAGCAGCTCTACATTAATTAAAAAAAGCCCTTTCATAACTATGTAAATTCCTGACTTCTGTCAACTTGTTTACAATCTGATCTTTAAATGCATTTTTAATTTCATCAAACAGCAATTAATCTACTCCCTGTTTAAATTTAAAATGATGCTTCTAGCCCCTTCTACACTTTAAAAACAGCAGTTACCCTTTCAAGTAGGCATTCCAGTTTGCAAGTTGGTTGCATGTATTAGCATGCTGAGCAACCTTCTTTATTCTCCAGCTGAAATATGCTTAAATTCCGATTAAAACAGGTGACTTGTGCATTTCCTGAACAGAGAGGGAAAACCCATCATCTTCACTCTGGTTTTGTGTGGGAGAGCAGATTCTATTTTATGCATGGGTTTATTTTTTATTTTTATTTTCCTCTTAACAAAGCTTTCCTTCTTCAAGAGATTCCTTATGTGTAAGAGCTGCCTGTTGAACAAGAGGCATGTGAATTCTGGAACAATTTTCACACACTCCAAAACCTTCCTGTCCCATCGACTGGTGGCTGCTGGTCTCTGTACGTGTCCTGCCCAGACAGTCACGCCGCGGAGCTGCGCCTTCGCTTTTTCCCATAAAATCGGTGTTTTCTCCGCGCTGGGCATGTCGAAACTGCTGGAGAGCTGCATGCAGCTCTGTGATAAGAAGAGAGATCTAATCAAGTTTTTATGCTAAAGTAGTAAATTAGCATTTCGTATCAAAGGAGCACAGACATGAATAAATTGAAGATGCTTGAGCCAAACCCACTGATGCCTATCTCAGTATAGAACAAAAAGTGGCTAAGTACAGTCAACTTCTTTTACTCTTTGCCACTCGGAGTGCTATGAACACGTCCAATGAATAGTTTCAGAAGAAGGCTTCATCCCAAGTGAAAAATAATCTGCCTCAGAACCTGTGCCACCAACTATTCCATTTTGTTTCTGGAGGGAGTGATGGGGTGGGGAGGGAATGGGAGGATAGTGGAGCAGAGTAGGATATTGAGACTCCCAGGACAGGACACCAAGAATTGGAGCATTGTTTGCAAAAATACTTGAAGAGTTGATACAATTTATTGTAGTTTGCTTATGTCTTTCACTCTCTGGAACATCTTTTACAGATATACCAGTATACTGCTGGCAGCTATTGTTAAAAATAAAATTATATTTTCACTACCAAGCAGATCTCGCTCTTATTTCTGAAGACAGCACTTCTCATGTGCAGTGTGCAGAACAAAACTTTGTAGTAATTATATGGTCAATTTCTGAGCTGTTTTTATTTTTTTGCTTGCTTGTTTGTTTGTGTTATCTTTTTGTTGGTGTTTCTTGGTTTGCTTTGTTCAGTGGTGTTACGATTTAAGGGAGAATGTGTTGTTTTTAACATTGTAACTAACTTCTGTGCCCCTTTGAAGTTAGGAGCTTAATTTGTCAACTCATTCTTCATCTTAAAAATGACTAAAGTGAGGGTTTTTGGAGATGAATTTTAAGTGGAAGCTCTGAAGAACGTAAATTTTGGTAGCTTTTTTTTTCCCCCTATGGAATGCTAGGTTTTCAGGGTTAAAATCAATTTTAAAAGATACATATGTATAAAAATAAAAATCTCATGTTTGGTTGAACTTGTTTCCACTCGGAGAATCCCCTAAAAGGATCATTTCAAGAGTTAAGACTGAGCTGAGTTTCAGCCACTCTTTCCTTACTGTCTCTTGCTCTCAAATACATCTCAGCCAGCCCTGGTTAACACCACCCACCCTCCTGTTTAAGGAGAGTCTGTTACTTTGGTGCTAGGCTCTCAAAGCAGAGACCACCAGCCACTGGTGGAAGTTTTGAGGAGAAGCTTCCTAAGCATTATCGTGTCGATCTCCTGTCTTGTCGTGTGAGCATTTGAGGTGCATCTGGGGTCTGTGTTTTGTCTTGAAAGGAAATTTGTGGAATCCAGAAGACATTCCCGGAGCCTGTAATCTGGGATGCCATCATCTGAGCTGGAGCATGTGCAGGAAAGTAACAGCCATGGTGAAGGAGCAAAGCCAGCAATTACCCCCTGGTAGGGTTTCATCTGCATACTCGTATCACTAGGTGATTTTACTGACTGACAGGTCTTTGCAGTGAGATTTGCAGTCACGTTTGTTGGAGTTTGGTCACATGAAATGCACCAGGGGTGGACCAGAAGGTAACTGAGGCTCTCTTCATGTGGAGAGCATGCCGAAAGGGAGGGAAGACTGTTGAGCTGTGAAAAAGATGCTCATCCCGTGTGGCAACTGCAATAATCTCAGTATTTTGTGTAATTCAGATTTGCTGCAAGCTGGACTCGCTACTAATGTTTGTATTTTTTGCTAGATCGTGCTTTTAAGACCCCTCGGGTGACTGCCCAGTCTGCTGTGGAAGGTTTCTCCTGGATGTCCTAGCAAGAAATGGATGGATTTGGGCTTTGAAAGCTGTGGAGCCCACTCCCAAACAGTTCTGTGCAGCTGCTGACTGTGAGTGATGGAAGGAATTTGAGAGCTTGAGAGGAGTTAGGTGAGCCCAAACACTTCGTGTTTCTGACCACTGCATTCTCCCTGCTCTCGGGGATCCAGCTAATGCTGAACTTGGCTTGAATCCAGGTCTCGTAGCTCTGGTTTAGTTCTCCATCAGGGCTGCTACATTCCCAAGGAAAGCTAGCCTAGGGATTTGTAACGAACTCGGTGCTTTGGGGTCTGGCCCACCCAAACTGGGATAAGTGGTGACTGGAAGCAGTTGGTGTCCGCTCCCCTCGGCGGTCGGAAGTGCAGGGACTGCTGTGAGCTGTCACCCACCCCCACAGGCCTTAGCTAGACCCCGGTTAGGTTTAAGTGATGGTTTTCTTTCTGTCTGTACTCTGTGCTAAGTGACCTCACAATGGACTGGAACCAAACCCGGGGAGATGGAGCGACGCTGAGCATCTGGCTGCCCTTGAGATGTGCTTGCAGTGGCACTAAACTGCAGGTGTTGGGACCTTGTTTGGAACCTGGTTTAGACTCTCAGCAGCTCTCGTGGTGTTTCGCAGAGAAGCTCCTAGAAACAAACCAGGCTGTTGTTAGCATAGGCCCTTATTTCCATGGGGTACTGCCCATGTTTCAGAGGATTAATCTGATTGCTCTTGGATCAGTCCTTTAGCAACCAGCACACTTTATCTTACTGCTAAGAGGCTAAAATGTGCAATTTGCCAAAACCCTTCAGTGGTATTAATTGTACTGTGGAAATTCCAGAAACAATTTTCTCATTACTCCCTTAACTCAGTTTTCTTATAAACAGCAGGAAAATAAAGTGGCTAAAGGGCTGATGAGACCCTGGAAGTATCTCTGAGTATTTGCTGGTGTGGGAGTAAAGCAATTAGAGGTCAGAGGGTAGTCTGTGGAGATTTTTATGGAAGGAAAAAGAAACCTGGACAAACCTTTGTGTTCAGTGGGATGGAAAAGGAACTCATCTGACGTGGCCGCCTGAGGGCTTTTGGACACTCGTTACAATGAAAGCAAACTATGAGCTGAGTGTCTAAACATTTTTGCTGTCTCTGAAAGTCTCCAGGAGAAAGGGTGAATGTAGTGACTCATTAATCAAGAATATGTTTAATTGCAGTGGTTCCCAAACTCTCTGCAGTGGATCAGGAGGGGTCCAGGAGGCCAAGGAGAGCCTGTGATGGGCTTGCGTGAAGCCGGGGATGGTGCTGTGGGGTGAATGGTCCTTGAGCTGTTGATCACAAACGTAGGAACTGCTCCTCGAGGGCTTTGCTTTCTTCACTGAACCATTCTGTGAAAGCAAGATTCACCATGAACTAGTGAATAGCTCACACCCAAACGCTGGGGTTTGCGATGGTCTCCTGAAGTCAGTAATCTAGTGGTGAGTCTTGGAGCAGTTCAACCTCTAACAACAACAAAAAAACCCAGAAGGCAGCAACGCTGGCGATAATGAAGCTCTTGAGCCTGGGTTTGTGTTTCTCCAAAGCTGCCAGAAGTGTGAGGTTGGCTGAGCAGCTTGGGGTCGGGATCACAAAGCGTTCAGAAGTAACCAGAGGCCGGGGGGAGGTAAATTAATCAAGTGTCAGAAGATAATTTCTGAAAAAGTATTAACTTTAAGGTGACATAAAGAGCCTGTCTTTGAACTGCGTGCGAGAAATGCGAAGTGTGGAGGTAAGTTCCCTCTCCCTGCGGATCCTGCGGCACTTGGCCTTGCTAAATTTCTGATGAGTTCTCAAAGCTGATGCTGGATGGTTTCCAGAGCTGGGAAAAGAGAACTCATGATTCTTTGAGTCAAGAGAAGAACTGCTGTGTTCTTACCACTGGACGGAGAGATGAAAACAGTTGCTAAACAAAGATCAAACATGTGAACTTTATAAATAAACAAACAAAATTGATGCTAAGGGACGTCTCAACTCCTTTGCCTACGGCAAAGGGCTTGGCAGGACCTAGGAGAATGACTTTGTCAGTTTGCAGAGGGAATTCTTATTTTAAAGAGCCTGATGAAAGTGATACTTCTCCTCTTAATGAGCTGGAAGGTCGTGTTGGTTTAAACGGCCTCTGTGCCTGCATTGGTTGAATGCAGGTTAGAGGAGAAACCACTTACGGTGCTGAGCCCTGGGTGTAGAACATGGCAAAATTTTCAGTGGTGTGTGATTGAAAAAGCTGATTGTGGGAAGCTGCAGTTCACAGTAAACCGCTCAGAGGCAGCGGGTTTGATAGGAGCTTAGTCAGCTGCGAGAGGCGCCTGCGAAGCGGAGCTGGGTGCTGGGGGACTTCTCCCATCTGATCTGTGTTTCAAGCCTCCAGTTTGTCCTTCCCATGACGTGGGAAACCTGTGGGTTTGCTCGGTGTCTTATAGCTCGGTGGTTGGAGTAGGAGCAGAACCCAGGAGCAGGTAGCCATTATTTTTATCTTTGTTCCCCTCTCAGGTTTGAGGATGGATGTGAACTGGGAACAGGAAGCTGATCGGTCAGACTCTTGCCCAGCATACAGACCTCAGGGTTTTGACTCCCTCTCCCTCTTCCTGCCATTCAATATCTCCCATCCTTGACAGCTGCTGCTCCAGTTCCACCTTGGGTTCAATACCCTGCTGCTGTGTGATGCCTTAATCTGGGTGTGGAGCTGGGCTGCTGCTGGCTCCTGGTTTTACAGCGTAGCTGCCCACTGCAGGCTCCTGGCGAGGCAGCCGGTGCCCGGTAGCTGTGGACAAAGTCTTCTCCCAGAGCCCCAGCAGCTCTGAGCGTGTCACGCTGTGTGCACACAGCTTTCCCAGGAGAACTGACACTCCTGGATACTCCCGCTGTTGTTGGGGGCTGCCAGCCAAAAGACAAAGACCCCAGTGAACAGTTTACTGCCCAAGGCTTGAGTCTCATTAGAGACTTTACTGCCTTTATATTTAAAGCAGTGGAGCTGGGTCCTGTGAACAGCTGATGAGTCACTGAATCCCAGAGCCCCAGCGTGGTGGGGCTGGAAGGGAGCTCTGGGGTCACCTGGTGCCACCCCCCTGCTCCACCCAGCAGGGTCACCCAGAGCAGGGGGCCCAGCAGCGCAGGGTCCAGGGGGGTTGGGAATCTCTCCAGAGCAGGAGACTCCACAGCCTCTCTGGGCAGCCTGGCACAGGTTCCCACCCCCTCACACCAAAGAAGTTTCTCCTCCTGCTCAGATGGAATCTCTTGTCTTCCAGTTTGTGACCATTGCTCCTTGTCCTGTGGCTGGGCACAGCTACAAAGAATCACTGGAGAATTGTTGCAAGGTTGTCTCTGGGGTGAAGTTCTTGTTGGGAAGAGTCTAATGAGGAAGAAGGGTGGTCTAGACAATAGTTCCCTGGACTTGACTCAAGGGGCAAGGAGTTAATTTCTCGTCTGGGTTGGGCAAGCTGTTTCCATTTGCAGCATCTCAGTTTTGCTTTCTGAAAAGGGGAGTCATTTCCTTTAAAAGATTTTTGGCAGCGTTTTCCATCTGTAGCTACCAAGGAGGAAACTTGAGCATCATGGACAATCGTCTCCCTTTGGGATCTCAATGAAGACCCTTCGGAGGGCTGAGCTCAGCTCTCTGGCAGCAGAGCCCGTGCACACGCGTGGCTCCAGACAAGTCCCGGCGCTGCTGCACTTTGCCTGGTGTCAGGAGGCTCACGGGGTGAAGGGGGAGCTGAGGTTGCTGCAGTAGGGGGGTGCTTGAGGACAAGGGCATGTGCCCTAAGGAAATTGGCTTTTATTTGCTTTGCTGGTCGCAATGACTTCTGTTTATCTGCTTGGCTGCCTCGCTTGGGAGTGAAGTTACAGCAGGGTAACAAAGCTGCGTTCGCCTTCCTGCCGATTCTGTGGCTTGTTGCTGAATTTGTTTTCATTTGGTCGGGCTGGGTTCGTCTGTGTCCGTGGGCTCCTGCTCTCAGTAGGTCTGAAATGAAACTGAATAACGAATCTCGTGCTTTTCTTTTTGTCATTCAGGGCACTCGGACAACTTCACCTGCTGCTTGCAGCCCGGGTGGCATTATCTGTGACAAGCGAGCGTGTGAAGCCAGGATGTGCCACGTGAAGATGTAGGGTAGGAGAATGCTGAGAGTTTTTACAGCTCCTGCTTGTGTCTGTGGGCTGAAGGTGTAGGCAGCCATATGCTGCTTCAGCTACTTCTTCATTTTAATTTCCTCCGGCAATATTTCTTATAGGGACTGGGAGTTCCTGCAGGTTGTGGTGTGTGTTTTGTTTTATTTATTTATTTTTTAAAGGCAGTGGTTGACACTTTGTCTCACTGCACCCACTCACCTAGGAATCAGATATCCAGAAGCACATGCACATTTACTGAGGGCATCCTGCAAGGGGTCGGTGGATTGGAAGTGTTCAGTGTGAGGTTTCAAGGGGGTTGAACTCATTTCAGAGCACTTTCTGGATTTTGAGCCAAAATCAGCTACACAGTAAAACTTGCCATGGGAAGGAGTGTGAAATAACGCTGCTCTGACCATTGGGGGAATTCCTCTCTTCCAGATTCCTTGAGGAGAGAAATTCTGCATACTTGCAGGCAACTCACAGGATGGAGGTTGTCCCTGAGTGCCAGCCACCTGCCCTTCAGGCACGGGGTGTGACAGACCAGTTCCGTCAGTCTAAGATCCTTTTGTACTAGTGGGCAGCGAAAGATGCACGTGGGCAAACTTTCTCACAGTGAGACTGGCCCACAGGGCAATGCCGTCCGTAGATACTGGATGCAGAATCCCTTCTCGGGCTCGGCCTGTCCTCCCCTCCAGACAAGGTTTTACTTGCAGCTAGTTCCTCATTACAGCAGAGCTTGCTCAGCCTTCCCCTGAATCTTCCTGCTGCAGACTGGATTTTGCAGTGGCCAGGGCCTTGGTCTGAGCCAGTTGGTGTTTGATGGTGTCTTTGGGAGGGAAGGATTTGGGGAAGGCTGGGG
>VWZY01007985.1:0-21135 GCA_013399075.1 Chloroceryle aenea
TGCTGGCTCATGTTCAGCTTCAAGACATTCCTTTTAGGACAGGATAAAATATAGCATACACTGTAGCAGTATTCGTGCCATAGTCATCTGTTGCATAGTAATCTCACACATCACTTACATACATGCTTTACCAATTTTTAAAGTACATTAAACCAAGACGTAATTTGTAGGTAAGAGCAGAATAAATTTAACACAGAGGCACTGACTAATAATTAGACTACTTACATGCATAGATTTCCACTTTAAGATTTAGGATCCTTAAACAGCATTTCATAAAATACTGCTTTTTTAATTTATGCAGTTTAACTGTTCCCCCCCTCCCCGCAGATTATTACTACTATGGAAATTATTACAATCACACCGATACTCAAGACTGTGCATCTGAACTGCCAGTGCATCACAATCATGGGACTGAAGACAATGAGCGTAATTCCACAGATGAATCGCAGACAGATGTTGGTATTACTTTAAGGATGGATGGCACCAAAGTTCCTGAAGGCGGTGAAGAGGAAAATTTCATCCAGAATTCACAGGTTGTAGAACTGTTTGAGGTTTTACTGATTCTGAAGTCAGCACTCATAATTATTACTTTACTCCATTTAAAGGATGTGCATTTGATACTGATGTCATTGTGAGAAATTATTTTTTGTGGTGATCTGGTGCTGACAACAGCAGACGAACTCATGCATTCTTTTCCTTTGAAACTAGTTCTTTTTGTGATATGTTCCAGTTACAATGTAATCCTAGATTTGTGCGTTGTTTGGGGTTTTTTTGAGGGGAAGGATTGTGGGATTTTTTTTTTAATTAAAAAG
The DNA here is from genome assembly GCA_013399075.1 of Chloroceryle aenea. NCBI lineage: Eukaryota > Metazoa > Chordata > Aves > Coraciiformes > Cerylidae > Chloroceryle > Chloroceryle aenea. The sequence continues at coordinate 813 of VWZY01007985.1, forward strand.
AAAGCACATTCTAAAACGTGTCCTACATAGCCTGGAAGCGTGATGTTTTTTATCAGCAGAGTACGTTCAATATGGCCATGCTGACGTTCATAAAGTATATATCCTTTTTTTCCTCCATTAGTATAATGAGAATAAATTTGGTGGTGGTGGTGTGTTAGTTGGTTATTTTGTTGTGGTGGGCTTTCTTTCCCCTGCTATCTAACCTTGGATCACTCATTTCATCTCACTGAAGTGATTTTGTGCCTTAGCAGCTGGCCACTAAAATCTAATGGAGAGCAGAAATCTGTTTTGGCAATATACTGAAAGATACTCATTGCATATTTTTGATGTGAACTGCTTTTGAATAAAGGTTGGGGAAAATGAAAGGCATCACTAAGAGTTTCTCAGTAAACTACAACTAGATTTTTTGCCTTTCTGTTTGAAATGCCTGTTCTTGAAACAGTCGAAGTTCACAGAGCACTAATTTGTTCTATTTAAAATAGGGCATTGCAAAATGCTAAAGAACCAAAGAGATTGGGGTTTCTTAGAATAAAATTTAATCTACTTTCTGGTATCAGGAATCAGAAGATACTTCAGTACCAGAGGGTTCCTTGGCAGAGAGTTTGAGAGCTGCTGCAGAAGCTGCTGTTTCACAAACAGGATTTATTTATGATGAAAATACAGGATTGTATTATGATCATAGCACTGGATTCTACTATAATTCGGTAAGCCTCCTTTTCAAAACTCAGCATTTTTTCTCTACTGCAAAAGTCTTAGTTATAAAAGTTACTGTGAGCAAAGAACTAAGATCCAAGTTAACTTTATGTTTTGAAAAGCACATTACTGAAGATGAATAGTAATGGAAATTTGTTAATTAGTTGTCAGATTATTTCAGTTGAATTAAAGACAGTGGGCTAAGATGTAAGTCCAGATATTAATTCAGTTCTTTTTGATGTGTCCTAGATCTTTAACTTGCTTGGTTTTGTAGAAATTTTATACTCTAATGCTGCTCTGTAACTTTTGCAAAATTAAAAAACTTGAGCTAAAAGATTACTTGTTTAGAAAAAGATGGGTTGCTGAACTAAGTGGCTTCTCCACAGTGAAGTGTGTTGAGAGAAATACACAAAATACTTTCACTTGAAAGACCACAGTTACCAGCTAGTTTGATGGTGTGGGGAAGAAAATGCGTTAGATGTCAAACAGGATCACAACTTCATAATGGTTAATTTATGCTATATGTTTTTCATAAGAGTTTTTTGAGAAGTTTTCTTTTTTGTCCTTTGAGATTTGTGTATATAAGTACGTATATACATTGTCATAAATCCCAGAGCAGTTTGGAATGAAGGAGTGAAGTGTAACTTGGGGGATAAGGGTAGGGAGAGATGTTTTGCCTTTTTTCCTCATCTTCCAGCACTTGATCAATTGGAATTAAAAGTAAATTTATTTTCACCAAGTCAAATCTGGCTTGTCCATGATGCCCATCTCCCTGTCTTTGCATTGACCTATGAGCTTGTAATATTTTCTTTCCCACTTTTGTTGGGTGATTGAGAGAACAGCTGGATGGGCACCTGGTAGCCAGGGTCAAGCCACTACAGTTCCTCAGTATATTTTGAGTTTGGTTTTGTTTTGTTTTTTAACTGTGATATGTGCTTCGTTATTAACTAGGTGTTTCTCTGAAAAATGCTTTCATTGAAGTGATCATAACATTGTTATTTGTTTCTTATAAAGGAAAATCAACTGTATTATGATCCAGCAACTGGAATTTATTACTACTGCGATGTGGAAAGCGGCCGATACCAGTTTCATTCACGAGTGGATCTGCAGTCTTACCAGGCCTCTGGTACTCAGCACACCAAGGATAAAAAAGGGAAAAAGAAGAGAAAAGAACCAGAGCGGATTACTGCAAATGACTATAAGGTAACTTTAGGACTGACAGAAAATGCAAAACCTGTTTTGGTTTTTTTGTTTTGTTTTTTCAAGATGCAATTTATGGGTTGTGGGTTTTGGTTTTAGTAGAGGATGTATTCTTATTTTCTGAAGGATTTGAACATTTTTAAACTATATACAGCAGGTTGCTAGCCCATATTTAGTGTTCACATAATTTCCTTGTTGAGTGATTAAGGAGGCAACTTGAATCCCCTCACTTTTTCAGTGTTATTTTATTATAATACAACTGAATATATCTCTAAACTTGTGTGTCGGAAGCTCTCATTAACCAACACACCAGAATGAATTCAGGGTACTGTGTGCGCTAGATTTACATCAGAAATTCAGTGTTATCTCAATATCTTGGTTTGGGGGTTTTGGCTTGTGGGTTGTCTGTTATTCTTGGCTTTATGTTTTCATTTGCATTTTTTCTAAATACATGTGATGAACAAAAAAAAGACTAAAGATTTTGAAAACACACACACCAACCCTTCTCTGTCACTATTCCAAAGTTCATTCTGTTAACAGTTTATTGTGTCTCTACCACCATTTGGATTTGATGAAATGTCTGCTTAATTCTTTGCACATTATGCTTTCCTGATCATATTTTATTTGGTCAATCCATTTTGTTGTTCACAGTGTGGATAAACTGTATATCTTAATAAATACCCATTGTAATTAACTTGTAGTTGTAAAAACAATAACCTCCTTTCTGGTGTTCTGAGTGCTAAGAAAGCATACCATCTAGTACATAGTAACTGCCTTGAAAAATATGACTCACCAGAAGCTCTGTTGTAACACAGCTATAAAGCCTCAAGAAGCATTTTCTTAACACTATTATTGATGCTGAATCAAATTTATATAGCACCGTTCTGTAAATCTCTTTCATTCCTTAAGATTTCATAGAATGTATTAATTTTGTTAGTTTGCAGTGCTCCTTAGTTTTCATTTTTTCTAAATCTATTGCTTTAACCATTGCATAACTTCATTATGCAGGCCTTGGTGAAGCTGATTAGTTGAAATTATGTTAGTGTATGGGTACTCTTACTTATGTAGCATCATTACAGAACTTTAAAAATTTGTATCAGGAGTGGGGTCTTCTGAAAGATTTGAAAATGGAAACTGGTTACATTAAGAACCTGTGAAGGTAGGCTAACTGGATAATGGTAGTTGATGGATTACAGATTTTCTAAATAGGTTGTGGCTGGTGTGGGAATTTCTACTCAGAAAACTTCATGTGAACCATTCCCTTCTGAAAGATTGAGGTGGATGCTTAAGAACACTGTGTCATACTTAAGAGTGGGGGGAGCTAATGCAGTTGAAGCTAGGAGGGTTCTAGCTAGCCCAGGTTCTGGGCATACTGTGTGCAACTGCTGAGTTAGCATTCTGCCACTCTCAAAAGGCAGTGTTAATACAGAACTTTATTCATCAGGCATCAGGAAAGCATGAAAAGCTTGTAGGAGTAAGCCTTTAGCCTATAGTGCAATTAATAAATCTCTTCAATTTCGTTCTGTGATGAACATTGTCCTAAATCAACAAGTGTATTTAGAACTTCTGTGGCATATATAGCTCTAATTTAACAAATAATGTTCACTACTTTTTGGGATCTCATCACAATCTGCTTCTGTCATCTGATTATACTAGAAATCACTACTTGTCTCTTTTATGTTGATAAAATATTTCCATATAGATGGTCTTGTTAACAGATGTTTTGTGTGAAACTTACAGTCACAAGGTAGGAGGTAAACATCCACTTTTCCTCATGTGTTTTACCAAGTGAACTGAATATTCTGCTTTATTTGTGAATTAGTTTGATCAATGACACAACAGCAAAAACACTTAAAACATTCCACAATGCACAGATCTTTGCATCTGTGAAGAGTAAGTAAAGGTTGGTGTCATAGTAAGGATCGAGGCCTTTTCTGTTTTTTTTAAATCATAGGGAAAATACAAAGTGAAATTTAAAGCAATTACTCTCCACTTTAAACTTCAAAAATAAAATAATACCTTTCTGTCAGTGTGCTTTTATGTAAATGCACTGTTAGATTTAGAAAAAACAAAGCACCGTGTCATGTTTTACGTAGCTGAGTTAAAATACTTTATTCTTGAATGATTCTTCATAATAAGAACTTTATTCATTAGTTCAGAAAAAACATGTTACATTAGAATAAAAGGTTAAGATTTATTAGAATAAAATATTATAGATATTTGTTACCAAACTGAAAAAATCATTTATAAACTACACAGTCCAGCTCATAGATGCCTGGTATTTCTTGGCAATATCATTGTTGTGCAATTTAGCCTGGTATTGGCAAGTGCACTAATTAGTTCATGCTAGTTATGGTATTATTTACTGCCTAGAACAAAACAATAAATGTCTGGTTTTAAGTAGAAGTAGTTGAAGTATTATCTGTTGAAATGCTTTCCTGAACACTTATGCCCAGCCTCTAGCTTGTTCCTTCCATCCCGTCATCCACTCTTGACAAAACAAAATACAAAATTAATATAAAGCCTGTCCCTGAATACTGATTAAATTATTAATGTTGCAACAATTATTTTGTAGATTAGTACTTCATTATTGCCTTTCCCAGTTGGTTATTAAATTCTGCTGTTCACATGAAAATGCCTTCAAACATTATGTAATTTCTTGACCCAAAGTAGGTTTTACTTGACTTTCTTTTTCTACAGCCAGTGCAAGTAGGAAAATGGTTGGGTTTATTGCCTGTTCTGCAGACTGCTAATAGTGGTAAATAAAGCAATACCAGAGTGTGGTTCTGGTAATATGTCATATGCTGCCTGGGCGTTATTATTCCTGGATGAAGATGGGGTGTTTTATAAGAACATGCATGTGAAAAAGGGGGAAGACAGTGATCAGGAGTTACAGAACCTCAGGTATAGGAAACACTTACTAAATTTGTTTTCTCTCTTTTTTCAGTTAAATGATTACATGTAAATAAGCCCTGATACTTAGTACTACTTAAAGGTTGCCAGATAAAAGAAACAAGCAAATTCAGCAGCTTCCTGTGTAGATTATTGCAGCAAATATGTCTATGTAAGAGTATCAGTAGCTATTTAGTTTTTACAAAACTTGCATGTGATACTCAAATGACTTATTCTATTTAAACCAAGTTTATTTCAAAAGAGATTGTAACTGGGCCAGTCTTCTAACTTTCCATTTCTGGTCACAGGAGGCCTTTTTAGTTGCAGTTTAGTTTGTAAATACCGTGAAGAATTTGATGTGCTCAGCTATCTTACCTACACTACCTAAGTACTAAGTTGGCATGTTTAACACTACAGAAATGGCAAATGTATCCTCCACAAGTATTGCACTGTTTTTTTAAAAAGCAATATAGATCTGAGAATCTAATGAATAAAATTAATATGTTAAAATATTATTACAGAATCACAGACTTGTTGGGAGTTGGAAAGCACCTCTAGAGATTATCAAGTCCAACCCCCCACCAGAGCAGGTTTGCCTAGAGCACATTACACAGGCTTGCATCCAGTCAGGTTTTAAAAGTCTCAAGAGGAGACTTAACAAGCTCCCTGGGTAGCCTTTTTCAATGCTCTTGTCACCCTTAGTAAAGAAGTTTTTCCTCATGTTTGGAGCTTCCTGTGTCCCAGATTATGTCCATTGCCCCTTGTCCTTTCACTGGGCACCACTGAAAATCTGGCTCCGTATTCCTTTCATCCCACCATTTAGGTATTTATAGGCATTGGTAAGGTCTCCTCTCAGTCTTCTCTTCTCCAGGCTAAACAGTCCCAGCTCTTTCAACCTTTCCTCATAAGAGAGATGTTCCAGTCCCCCAGCCATCTTCATTGCCCTTTGCTGGACTCTCTCAAGTAGTTCCCTGTCTCTCTTGAACTGGGGAGCCCAGAACCGGACACAGTACTCCAGATGTGGCCTTATCAGGGCAGAATAGAGGGAAGGAGGAACTCCCTTGACCTACTGGCAATGCTCTTTTTAATGCACTCCAGGATTGTATATTTGTTTTTTTTTTTACGCTGAATTGCCAAAAAAGAAAATACTAGTGAGCTTCTGCTAAAATAAGTGCACATTTAATTTCAAAAAAACAGTAGAGGGGTACTCACGTGCTTAGTAACCCCTGAGGAATGTTACTTATTTGTACAAGACCTTTTTTTGAAGAGATTCTTTCTTTTCAGTCGACATTACAAGTAATTTCCTTGTGAAACTAAGCATGCTGCCTTTTAATAGACAATTGGGGATTTTATTTGCCAGGATGAAGTATTAGATATCCACTGACTTTTTGATGTGAGCTACACAGAGGCTACTTTGGAACTTCTAGGCATATAGTTCAGTTCTGATATCTCTTTGTATTAGTAGGCCAGGAAAAAACCCAAGTGTGGCAACAAATATTATCTGCTGTACAAGAAAAACCTTTAAATGGAAAAAGAAAGGCAGCACAAGGTGGCATAAATGATAATGTGATCCATGGGCCAATATCTAAATCTAGTGCTTCTATACAGGTCGGAGAATAGACTGTGAGCAATAGTGATCATGTATTTCTACTTGCTGGATTGGGACTACTTAAAATAAGCAGCAAAATTTAGATGCAGGGTCTGAAATATGGCATTTTTTTTCCAGAAATTATTTTTACAAATTTTTCTTAAACTACTAATTAATTTTATTTTGGTGTGGTGCTCAAAATTAACTTCTGCCATGTTCTTTTCCATTATAGACACATCCTAGCTACTCCTGTAGGAGAGACAAGGCTTTTGTAGTAGTGTTTCCCATAGAACTTTTGAAGACGTGATTTTAAAAATTTTTTTTATCACGTGTAGTTTACTCTTTGATGATATTCATCCCATCTTTAGGTACGTCATTTGACAGAAACCATGGCTAATCTGAAGATTTCTTCTTTTGGATTGGCAGCTTCTGGTAAAGGTAGAGTTGAGACAACACACACATTAGTTTGTGGATGTTTACCTTTAACCTTGAAATTTTTACTAAAGGAAAAATAATATCTAGTAGTTGATGTTTAGATACCTATTTCCCTAAAAGAATTAATAATTTTTTGAAGCTATTTGATCAAAATCAGTTCATCTGCAAAGTAACTTTGAGTTGTATTTGAAGCAAGGTAGTAAGTAAAACATCTGAAGAAAACTTTGATGGCATTCCAGAATATTTGGGAAGAGACATATTTGGCATCATGATATTAACATAGAGTGTCCTGACTAAACAAACTGCACATGCTTTAAATCAGGCAAATTTATGTTTCTGAATTTCAGAGCTGTCCATTGGTATACAAAATGGCTTCTTTATGAAGCTTTTAAATTTTTTTTGTTTGTTTTTTGCACTGGAAATTTGGAAGTTGTGTAGTATGAAAGGCAGTTACTGAAATACTTGTAGAATGGTGCTAGCAAGTGAAAGTTTAGTCACCTGCTTGAAAGGGCGATTTTGACCTGTTTGAAAATGTTTGCTTAGTAAAATACTGAATTTCAGATTCATATTTCAAATTCAGAGAGTCAGTGCTAAAGGTTCTAGTATTCAGGTCTAGGTGAGAGCATTGAGTACCCATGTTTTTTTTTATTAAGTCATTTGCTGAGCTTCTATCAAAGCAAGAAGCAAAACTACACATTTACAGAAAGTTTTATTTGTAGATATTTTTATGTTTTCTATAAAATAGACTTGGTACAGATTGAACAGTGCATTTCTTAGAATTAAGCTAATTATGCTCTCAATAATTTTGAAGTTCTGATTTGCAGGAATGCTGACGAATTGCATAAACATGCATGTTAGTTAGGCATAATAAAGAAAAATGACATTCTGAAAGACAAAATATCTTGCTCTGTCACCGTAGAGCAAAAAGTATAGTTAATACTTAAAACATTCCAGTCACACAAGCATGACCTGCAATTCTGACAGGATCCTCATTGAATACATAAAAATCCTGATTTCACTTGCTGTCTTTGTCAGGGATGCAGAAATATGAACTGACTCAAGCCTGTATTTAAGAAATAGTTTATTATGAATCAGATTCATCTCACTTTTCAACTTTACTTACGCTTAGTGAGAGAAAAGCCAGGGATCATGCAGTGATACCTAGTAGATACCAAGTTTTTTCAAAGCTGAATCACATACAGGCAATCCATATCCAACATATGACTGTTAAGGTAGGTCTGCCTTAGGCAAAACAACACACAAAGGAACGTGCGTGTCCAATATCGTGGTGTAATAAACTTGGTTATAGTGAGCACATACTTCCATACTTTGTGTGTTGTAGGGCTGAAGAGTTAAATATTCTGCCACCGAGCAGTGAAGTGTATTGTTAATATTTGTCAGGTTGTTCATAGTTATTGCCTATTCTGTTTACTGCCAGTTCCTGTTTTTAAGCAGCAGCTATATGGAGGCGAGGAAGTTATGCAAGCAGCACTTGTTACACACTCATACATTCTACATATATTCTATATTAGTACTAGTAGTCATATATAATAGTAAAGGATTTATTCAGCACAAGTAAAGGCTCCTTAAAATGCTTTAAGAATATATGCAATATTGCTGGGCTTAATGTTTAGACATCATCAAGGTGTGTATTTTAATACAGAAATTGTATTAATTGTGAAATTGTAAGGTGCTCAAAATACGTATTCTTTAGGAATGCAATTTTTAAATCCTCAGTTTTGCACAAGCATTTCTAAGTGCAAAGATTACACTTTTATTACAATTTTAGTACCTAACAGAATTATTTAGATGATTCTTTTTTTCCTTTCTTAACAGTTGATTGTAGTAATAGTGGAAAAAATACAGAAACTGCTGAGAACAGCCTTAATGGTTATACCAGCAGAATGTATCTACAGAATCCTGGGTCTGCCTACAAGTGCTTTTTAAAATTCCTTTATTCAACCCAGAACAGAGAGTCTGTTCTTCAGTATCCAGGCTTTGAAACAGCACCTTTTTTTTCTAATTTAGAATATCCAAAGTGGAATTCTCTGACAAGCAAAAAAAAACAAAACCAACCAACCAAAAAAAAAATGCACAACAACAAAAAAACGGACTCACTGTGGAGAAAGAGCAGAGTGGTTGGAGCAATATACTTGGGCATCAGTATATCATAGTCATCTCTTCTTTTGCCTCAGTTGTGATTTGAGCAGATCATTTAGTTTCTCTTTTTTTCAAATTAAATTAGTAAAACTTTGATAGCTCACAGTATTATGTGAAGAAATATGTTTAGGATTGTGGAGCATCTTAGTATGTCAGGTATCATTCCAATATGCCCACCAAACGTAAATACAGACAAGGGTAAATACAGTGGAAAAGATAAAAGCTAAAATCAGAGCTACCAAAAAGATTTCTAATGGAATTAATGTGTTTGACATATATAAACTGTGTAGTCTTATTTTTGTCTGGATTACTGCATCTCTTATTTAAAATAAACTTGAGGCAGTGACTTTACAATCCTCTTCCAATCTATTTCCAATATTTAAGAGGATTCAAGAAGGAGGGCTAGCGCATTAGAGGGAAACCCCTAACAAACCAGTCATCCTTCAGTTAAAACATGAAGTCTTTTAAAATTTGCGGTTTATTCCTGATAGTTTGCTGTCTTAGTGAAAATATTTCCAAAGTACACTGTAGAGTCCTCTCCAACAGCTTAACTGCTGGGCTGAGAGGAATTCTGGTGTTTGTCTTATACCTATGTCACTGAGTTTTTACAATTCTGAAAAATGAAAGTGTGTTTCATTTCCATGATGTTAATGTGCATTAATTTATGCATCTTCAAATATAAAATGTTTTATGTGAAAACTTACTGAAAAATGGTGTGTTTTAGTTGCTCTGCAGTATTTGATACAATTCAGGGCAATTGAATACATTCATTCTGAGTCCAAGATGGCAAATAATTTCAAATCTGAGGGTTTTTTAATTTATCTTTAAAGNCTTTTTTTCTTTTTCTTTTTTTTTTTTTTTTTTTTTTTTTTTTTTTTTTTTTTTTTTTTTTTTAAGACTGTTTTCAAGGCTGCTAGATAGAGAATTACAATTTCCAGGTACTCAGGAAAAATTACTAGGAAACTTTAGATTTCTCAGTTAAAAATTGTTGATTTTTTTTGTTTCTGATGATGAAACTCAGGTGGCAAGGGAAGACCTTGCAATGACCTAATCTATCTGGTATTCAGTGGATAAATTTGTTGCAGTAGAAAATGGATTCTCAGTAGAACTGTTTCACATAGCGTATTTAAGTTCTCACGATACTCTGAAGGTGTAATTTTGACAGGAAGAACAGGTCATAAGCAAGCATGGGTGAGCATTCCAGATATTCAGGACCATTGTGGAAAAAATGAGAAGACAAAACCACGAGGAAGATACAATGAAGATCAACTAAAGACGTTTTAAACAAGTTGCAAGAATTGAGTAAGAGAGGGACATAAATAAGTTTCATAAAGCAAAACTGAAAAATAGTCAAGATGCTGTTGTACATGTTTGAAAGCGAGGACATGGATCTTAAGTTATGTTGTGAGAAGAGGAAGGAATACATCAGGTTTAAAGAGGAGTGCAGTCACATTTCCCCAAATAGAAGATAGTTTCAGTCATGTCTAATAGAATGAGAAAATGTTTCTACTGAAATTTTCTGTTGACTGCAAAAACTTCTTTGTCTGTGCAAACACTTCTGAAAAATAAAGCATTTCTTAATAATTGTTGAAATAATTCTTCTTAATGAAGAATTTACTTACAGGCTGATAGCAGACTTGAGAATAACTCAATCTATAAGGAATGTAACATTCTGTAACTCCCCTCCAGGATCTGGACTCAGAAGAACAGAAATCATCTAACAGTTTGAATTGCTTTTCCACTACTGAGCAAGTAAGTTCTACTGAAGAAGAAGAGTCTCCAAATATAAGAAAGAGGACCAAAATGGACGCAAAACCACAGAACAGTTTAGCAGCCAAAGAGTCAGTTTCTGCAGACAGTATAAATTCACATTCACGCAAGAGTACACCAGATACTGCAGCATATACAGATGACAGTGGAACAGCAGACGCAGACTGTGAGCCAGAAGAAGGTGAAATCACAGAATCTGAGTGTGAAGCCTACAGCAGTGATGATGAAGTAACAAGTGAAGAAACAGCTGATTCAGAAGACTCAGAAAATGAAGGTGAATTGTTGTGGCTTTTATGTATGATATTATTGTATTTTCCCAGAAGCCCATTAAGAAATACTGCAAGAAAATAGCTTAGTTAATCATAAATAAATAAAACCCCACACGCAAAAAAACGTGACTTGAGATACTTTGGAGTAAAAGGTACATGTTACCAGCATTTGTTGACTTCATTCACAGTCACCAGAAGTAAGTAGTTGGTGTTTTTGTAAAAGCTGACTTTTTGTTTAGGGGTGTAACAGCCTGTGCTTGTGTAGAAACCTCAGTGGTAAAGTAAGATTTGTTTTAATTAGAATAGTGATAGAAGAAAAGAAAGTCTGTTACTAAAATAGAGGTATCTACTACAGAACTCAGAGTAATTTTGTATATTAACTCCCTTCAATTTATAATATTTCTGATCCTGTTCATGAACAATCATGTATAATTCAATGTAAGTTGAGTCCACTGTGGTGAAAAGGTACTGAATACTCCATATAGTTTGCATGTATTCCAGCAGCAACAAGTAAGAAATGGGTATAGAGAGGGAACATCTGTCTATAGTGTTTTATAACAAAGAAAGCATTCTCCTAAGTCTTAATGTTTGTGTTTTTTTCTTTTTTAACAAAAGTAAGCTGTGAAAAGCTTAATGCAAGAAACTGGAACTATGTATATGCTAAGGATATTCCAAATCACAGAATGAAATGCAAACTATAGAAGCCAGTTTTCTATAGTGATTAACATCATTCAAATTGTGCTACCATCAGCCTTTCAGATTACATTTCCTTCTCCTTCTATTTTCTAATAATCAGTAATGCTGGAGTAATAAAACCAGGAGACAGCTTCTCTCCTCCTAGTACCTTTTGAGCTAGTGTCTTCCCATCTTAATATATCTATTCCTAGCTGAGATCATTGGAGAGTGTTCCTGCAAATGTACATCCAAGAAGAGAATTCATACAGCTGTTAGAATATCATTAGTCAACAGATATTGAGGCAAAAAAGCTCATGCATCTGTAGGGTTATCTATTTTCTTATCTGTAGTGGTGCATAGTGCTAGTAAGAGCAAAAACTACTAAAAAATACATTTGACAGAGAATATCAAATATCAATACTATATGCGTTAGGTTTGTGATGTGAACAAAAAAGTGCTGCCTTTTTGCAAAGTAAAATTCTAATCTGTTATGACAAATGGTCAATAAATTCATAATATGCTAGTAAATTCTGTGAATGTATTTATATTTTATTGCTGTAACTAAACAGTTGTGTGCATATAAATAAGAAACTAGGAAAACCTCTTAAGAACTTCAGTTTGCAGTCAGCCTTTGAAATGGTAGTCTCATCAAAGTTTTCTCTCAGATGCTCTTACGTGTTTCTTTTTCTGGAAATTGCATAGGATTCAGCCCACTGATGGCTGAGTGTGTATTAGTTGTTTGAAAGGTATGGGCTATAGGGGTAAAACTGTAATTTGTTGATAGTGGGTTTTTTTGTTTGTTGGTTTTTGTTTTGTTTTTGTAATTATAGATGAAGAAAAGATCTGGCCTCCTTGTATCAGAGTAATTGTAATAAGATCACCTGTTCTGCAGACTGGATCACTTTATATTATCACAGCTGTGAAATCTGCTACAATTGGAAGGTAAAACCAAGTGGAATTTTTAACATATATCTAAAACTGTACCTTGCTTTGAAAGCTGTGGATGCCACTTAGGACTGCTAGTTCCTACACTTTGTGCTTGTCCGCCTAGCATGCAGCAGTTGTGAGGTACTCTTGAACTAGGCTAACCCACAGTAAGAATTTTAAGGCAGTTACATAATGTCTGAATTACACTTTTTGTAAGCTACTTATTAACTATTTCTGCTTTGTTGTGATTTATATATCAACTTGTCTTTCCAGAGAAAAAGATGTTGGACACACACTGCAGATTCCTGAAGTTGGAGTCAGTAAGGTAACTCTTGTTTCTATCTGCTGAAAGGTAGAACAGTGTATGAATAAAGCTGTAGATTTTACGGCTTTAAATTTTGGAAAATACTGGTTTTTTTAAAGAACTTTTTAGAATGAGATGTGGGTTTAGCCATGCAAAGTTAGAAAAAGGAAAACATAACAGTATTTTACTGAATGGGAATTTAAGATGAACAGCAGTGTGACTTCAGTCTAGAAAACCTAATTATTTTTTTAAATGGGAGTTTTACTAGTCCACAGAGTAGTGTATGGGTAAAAAGGAATTATATTTTGTATACTGAATTTCTTTGTTACTGAACTTGAGGAAAATTTATTGCTCTAAGTACTATATTGAATTAGTATATAAAATACTGATGTCAGGTAGTTAGAACTTCACTGTAAAGTAATACAGTACTTGAAGTTTTGCTCAGAGCAACAGGTTTTATTTTTCTTCTAGGATACTGTGTAAGTATTTAAGTGACGTATAGTGATTTTAAAAATCTAACAGAATTTCTTCCAGTGACAGATTGTAATGGAAAATTTTTCTTCTGGTTAAGAAACACTAAAGATAAATTATGTGCTCTATTTTGCTAACCACTTTAACACGGAGCATAAATACAGCACACTTAATAGATGAAAATGTAGATTGACAAAGACATGTCATCCAAACAAAACAAACAACAAAAGAAGTTAAAAACATCTGCAAATCCAAGTATCTGACATAAATGCTGTCCTCTTTATGTTCCAGATGATAGTTTGATTAATCAGCTATATACCATACTTCATATTGAACAGTTTCCAAAGCAAATCTTTCCTTGCTATGAATGACTTTGTCAGCCATTTGTTTGAAATTGGGTGTATAAAGAAGCCTAAACGATTTTACTTTTCCGTAATGTTACCATTTTAGTACCTCACAGGTACCTGACTATGTGAGAAGTTATTTCACTTTACAGATAAGGAGTCAAAGGCAGGAAGATAAATGACACAGCTGTAAAAACAAAAAGTTAACTAAAGTTTTTTTTCTCCTCACTGTTCATAGTTAATAGCTGTGGACAACTTTGGCATTTGCTTTTTTTGAGTGTAACTTGAGATGTTAAAAAACAGTGCTACACTCTGCAGATTGAGAATCTTAAGAAGTTTGTATGCATCCTATTCACTAAAATTGAGGTAGAAACTATCCAGTAAATGAGCTAGTCAGTTTCCACTGTTATGGGAGTATTCCTGTTGTAAATGATATCTAATCTACAAAATACTATGTTGATATTTTTTATTACTGAATGTAGCAACTGCAGTTGCTCAAAGATAAGATAATTGTTTTAAATGAAAACTTTCTTCATAGATTTTCTCGGGGCTGGGAGGTGGGGTTTTTTCCTGTTTTTGCTTGTCAGATTTGAAACAATCACTTTTTTTGACTTCTGTTTTTATTGGGAGTCTTAATAGGCCAGAGCAGCTGGTATTTTGGTTTGCTCAATGCCCATTTTTGGCTGTAGTGTATATCTTTGTGAGTTTGGCCAGGAGTTTTGTTTTTTCTGTTCTGTGTTGGAACAATATCTATAGAGAACTGCAACAACAACAACAAAACAAAACAAAAGATTGTTACTCTCAGTATCAGGAAGTATCTAAAAGGAACAGCAAATGATGGCTTCTTATTATGTCCTGGGCATCAAGATGCAGGTAAAGGTTGTATTATGTGAAATTTTAAAAAGTATGGCACTTAGGGAGCTATTTCAGATATGAAAGACAATGTAACTTGAAGCTGTAGAATGAGATCAGGTTTGAGGTTTTTTTAACTGAAAAAGAAAAAAATGAGTGCTGTAAAATACATTGCAAGGGAAAAAAAACCCGCTTTTATTTATAATAACAGTTAAAATGCTTTGTTACTGAATCTTGCAGTCCTTTAATTAAAGGGTACTTGCCAAATTGAAATTACATACTTTTTCAGTACTGTATCAGTTTATGGTCAAAATAGTTATATTATTAATAGTATACTTTAGCTTGTGCTGTTGTGGTCCATTAATTTACATTTCACATGGATGAAATCCTAAGGTGTGGAACTGCTCATTTTGAAGGCCTCAAAGTATATTCTGAAATCTTACTTTAAAATAGCATATAAATTCTGAAGTGTTTGCTTGTAAAAACATTTCACTTAAGCTTCTATTTATCAGTTCCATGCAGAAGTATATTTTGACCACGATTTGCAAAATTATGTTCTTGTGGATCAAGGCAGTCAGAATGGAACAGTTGTTAATGGAAATCAGATTCTCCAGGTGAGTACCTGTTGTTATAATGCTGTGTACATTTCAGAAAACTAGTTGTGGGTTATTTTGTTATTATGGCAGATCACTAACAATGTCATTATGTGGCTTGTATGCTTTAGTCTCTTCCTTGGTTCCCTTATATTTTTAGGGCCACTTAAAATACCTTGTGTTTGATTTATGCTAGGAAAAATGCACTATATTTGCAATTGCTAGAGTGAAATAACCACTGTAGTGAAATACTTGCCTGCATTTGTCAGACCAAGCTGAATTACTAAATTATGTGCAGCACTCATGAAATAAGAGTTGCCCTTCATCAGCAACTAAGTCATGTCTGCCAAAACTTTTCTTTTGCTGTAGCCTAAAACAAAATGTGATCCCTACATCTTAGAGCATGGAGATGAAGTGAAGATCGGTGAAACTGTGCTTTCTTTTCATATACATCCTGGCAGCGATACTTGTGATGGATGTGAACCAGGACAAGTCATAGCACATCTTCGCCTGGACAGGAAAAAGGAATCTTCTGGTTAGTCATGTTATCATAGGATTTGTTATTGTTTGGGTTTGTTTTTTTTTTTTTTTTTATTATGGCTCGTTACTTCATAAACATAATAATTACTGCAGGTTTATCACAGTTTTCTTGGCAAGTGGGAATGGTTCTACATGTAGTACATAATCATGTATTTTCTTCTTGGTATGTGTATCTATGTGTGATAATGTTAGAACAAAAACACTCACTGTGTTCTTTCTTTTAGTTTGCCCTGCACTTAGCAAAGAAGAGAGAGAGCTAGTCAGAAGAAAAGCATTAAAGAAAATACGGGTAAAATATGGTTTACAGGTGAGTCTTTATTTCTGCAGATTAAGTTTGCACTGAATTGCAATACTGCCTTTCATTTGGAAAGGAACAATAACAAGCAACTGAAAAAATGATGGACCAATAGGGAAATTTTTAAAGACTTTTAAGTCTGCTTTGCCATAGGAGAATGCCAACGTGAATGTACAGGCAATATAGTATATAAGCATTCAAGATACTTCTGTTTTAGAGATTATTTCAAGTATGGGGTTACATCTAGCAGCTGTAGTATTTGTGTAGAAGGCAGAATACCATCATTTCTCTACCAGATAATGTTGATACAGACTCTATAATGTGCTTAGTTCTGTCATCTATGATAAAGTGTAAGTTGCTGAGGAACAGACCAAATGTTTAAACAAAAAGCCAGTGGCACATCCCTATGATTTGCTGCTTAATATGGAGAGATTGACTCTTCATACCAAGAGAAGATTCAAGAGAATTTATTAATTTATTTACAGCCTCTGTGAAATGAATTAATTTGGCAGTATTACATTATTATGTGATGATGGCAACGACATACCTTAAAAGGTATGCCTGTAAGGTAAGAAACTACTTAAATGAGAACTATAGAGTTTTGTTACAAGATTTAGAATTAATTAAATAGGCTGAAGCTGCCTCACTTTTGGAAGGAAGCAGTGAAATTATAAAAAATAAACACTTAAAAGCCTGCTTTCTTTGTCTTGATGGAATTTAATCTGCTTACAAAGAACACAGAGTATGAAGACAACAAAGCAGTGAAGAATCCAAAGTACAAAGACAGAGCAGGAAAACGCAGAGAGACCATTGGAAGTGAAGGAACCTTTCAGAGAGATGACAGTCCAGCTTCTGTTCATATGTAAGTTTGTTGATGGACAGAGGAGGAGTTGAATCCTCCATGTCCTTTTCTAGGTGATCTTAAAAAAATACTGTGAAGTACCAATTAATTACTAGATTGCAGTTTGCTAGATTATGAATTATCTGTATATAAAGTTTCAGGTGAGCTAGAAAATGGTATTCTTAGGTACAGTTCACTTTTTTTTTTTAACTCCTCACCTGCCCTACAGAATTCACCTTGGCAATTAGGATGCTTAGATCAGTTCCTTCCCAACTTAAAAACTTAAGAGAGTCCCCAGGTGCACTACTGACACCTTCAATAGTGTCCACTTCTCAAGGGTCTCAATTTCTATTTTACCTGTCTAGTTTCAGTAGCAATACACATAATGAATTTTCAACTGCAGTTTCTCTATCTAGCCTATAAGTCATGCACTTCCATGCTCTTAAATGACACTTTAATCTTCCTCTTTAATTCTTCCTTTGCTTTTGTAGTTGTAGTAGGTCTTTTTAAGAAACGTGAACTTTTAAGTGCTTTTAAGTTAGTAAAAGGAAGTGTGAGACAAGTATGTGTGTTAGGATGACTTGGTGGTGAGGTATTGATACTGCATTTTCCCTAATGTAGTCCATTCCTACCAACCCAGACTGTATCTTCTAACTCCTAAAGTAAGAAAGTAGTTCAGAAGGTATTTCAAGATAATTGACCAGAGGCTTGGAACAGTAACCAGTGTTTTTCATGAAGAACTTGCTAAAGATAGCATTAGAGTTCTCTGGGTAGCTGTTGATGGAAGCAGAAACAGCATAGTACTTGAGCTCTAGAGCAGCATATTCAAACACACTTCAGTCATTCAATATCTGAGTAGAGAGTATATTTTTTGTATTACCTCTTGCTTATCAGTTTTCTTAAACTTTATTCAAAGTGAAATCAGCAACAGCAACAAAGGACATAAAATGTTGGAGAAGATGGGATGGAAGAAGGGGGAAGGCCTGGGCAAGGATGGTGGTGGTATGACGGATCCGGTAGGTCTCTTTGATTTTTATGTGGAGCAAAAATAAATATAAATGTATTTGGTTAGGGAGGAACAACCTCAGCAGGACTGATCTCAAATAATTTGATTTAATTAAGTATTTTCAATGATTTTGCCCTTCAGCAGAGAAAGCCACTAATGTCTGAGTTTGTTAGCAAACTAAGCAAGGGAAGACAGACAGCTTCTAGCTACTGAATTAATAATCTTATACTTGAATCTGGAGGAAGACTGAAATTTAAGTGATGTGAATTCAGGATGGGCTTATGGTGGAGTTCTTAATTTTCTCTGGGACTGATAGCCATGAGAAAGGAAAAGCTGGCTAAGGTCACTAGCCACCAACTTCTCTGCAGCAGGCATGTTAGCCCTATTTTTGTCACCAGAGATAAGTTGTCAGCAGTACTGCTGCTGAAAGCCACACCATACCTTTTGTTGTCAAACTACCCAGCACAGAGATCTGATACTATTTACTTACTGAGTGCTGAGTACTTCACAGTAATGTTAGCAGCAGGTGACATCATCCAGCACTCTAGTCATAATTCTAGAGGTGGTGATTTGACACAATCGTAACAGTACTTTAGATGTTCATCTATGATCTAGGTGTAATAGAGCCTTAGAGGCATGTGGGGACAGGGAGTGAAATTAGTATGATAAAGTACAACTTTTTTAGAATGCCTAACTTGCAGTTACAACATTATTTAATGTATTTTTACAGATCCACCTTCAGTTACAT
Organism: Chloroceryle aenea; assembly: GCA_013399075.1. NCBI lineage: Eukaryota > Metazoa > Chordata > Aves > Coraciiformes > Cerylidae > Chloroceryle > Chloroceryle aenea. The sequence goes on from VWZY01007985.1 coordinate 19,416, forward strand.
AAGATGCATGCAGGTTTGGGTACCAGTAGACCAGCCTCCATTGAAGATGTTCAGGTCATCCAGAGCAAGAATAAAAAGAACTGGGATAAAGCAAGAGAAAGGTTTGCTGAAAACTTTCAGGAACCTAAATCACAAAAGGATACACCTAAGATTATGCCTTGGGTTAGAGGGACTGTAGAGTAAAGCATCTGGTCTCACAGCAGGGCAATTCCTCTGTGTAAATAGCTGGGAGAGAATTTATTTTTATCCTTTTTCTTTTGGTATAGCAGGAGTTTGGTGATATGTAAAATACAGTTGTGGAAAAAAAAATATACAAGATTAACTCTTATGTTAATTGATTTTCTGTAGGAGTCATGCTTTTATAAAAACACATTTTTAATAACAGAATTTGGAGGGATATTAAAATCAAAGTAATTGAAAGGAATTGTTATGAGCAGTTTCTTCAGTTGGGTTCAAAACACAGTTCTTCATGGAAAGTAAAACAAAACATCTGTTACATTTAAATATGGTACCTTTAACATTTGAATAGTAGATTAAAAGCGAGATGAAACAAACAACAAACAAAAAATCAAAGAAATCCCTTGGACCTCTACTAACAGAGTATCACATTGCTGTTTCCTCTCTCACATGTTTATTTGTGATTGCCATGAAATGCTCAGTAAGAGGTACACTACTCAAATGCATACAGCTCTGTACTAATTACATGTCTCAGATTAGCTTTAGGGGTGAAAGCCCCTTGGTTTTAAATGATTGGTCAGTACTATTCAAAAATAAATACTGTATTTCATGAAAATAAACTACCAGCATTTGGTGATGAAAGCAGTGTTCAGAGACCACTTGTAGCAAAATTTTCTTCTGTGAAGAACTTGAGATTTGTTTAGTAAATCTGTACCATGCCTTCAAAACAGGAGGTATGTTTAGAAAACCGCTGTCTGTGTATTATTTATTGAATTCTTATTCTCATACATCCATTGCTGGCAATGGACTTTATGCCAGAAAAACACCCCACCCCACCAACTGATTTTTGGTAGGGAAGAATTGCCGAACTGAAGCCAAAAGCTTGGTATTTATTGAATGTTCCTAAACACAATAAATCATTGTCAATTTACGCAGTGTGCTTCTTGATAGTATCTTGTGCATATGCTGGATAGGAATGCTCTTCTAAAATGAGAGTAATGTAATCCCATTTTAGTCAATTTAGAGGTCTGATTCTTGTCCAGATAAAGGTAACTTGGTAGTCTTGGCATCCCACTGGATCATGCATCAACTCTCAAACCATTTCAAGTAAAAGGACAAATTGCCTAGCTATTTATCTTCATATTTAGGTGTTGTGGTAGACTGACCCTCGCTGGAGGCCAGGTGCTCACCAAGCTCCTCTATCACTCTCCTTTTCCCCTGGAAAGGGGAGGGAACTGAATGAAACACTTGTGAGTCAAGGGAAAGACAGGGAGAGATCGCTCAGCAATTACTGTCANCTGCAGAGTTTTCTTGCACAGACCCTCACTCCTCTTTCTCTGTTGCCATTGCACAGGTTTTTTTCCCCTTCTTTAACACGGTACCTCGGAGATGCTACCACAGTGGCTGATGAGCTTGGCCTCAGGCAGCAGTGGGTCCATCTTGAAGCAAGCTGGCACTGGCTCTGTCAAACATGGGGGAAGCTTCCTACAGAAGCCACCCCATAGCCCCTCTAATACCAAAACCTTGCCATTACAGACACCTA
>VWZY01007988.1:0-48438 GCA_013399075.1 Chloroceryle aenea
TTTTAATTTTTTTTTTTTGCAGGAGGTTTATGCACCTGCAGTCCAATGTCAGATGGTAGTGACATCAGGGTAAAAGTCTATTTCATTTTGTAGGTAAAATAAATATAAAAAAAAAAAAAAGTTGTAACACTAGTACCCACTGGATGGACCCTCTCACCAGAACCTGTGGGGAGAAGCAATTCAGATAACCTCTTTCTCTGGCCCTCTAAATCTGGGGTGTCATCTTCTCTCCCCAGACTTTCAGCCCAGTTTTCTAAGATGCTTGAGCAGCACAGTATCCACCAAGAGTGCAAGTGGGAATGTACGACCCATGGCAACGCTGCTCGTTCTGACCAGAGGGTATCTAGAAGCCTGCATGAGGGGCATGCATCTGTGGGCCAATAAACAGTAACAGCTACAAAACCAGATTATTTGAAAGTGTAAGCACCAGCAAAAAGGAAGCAAGCAATGATTTCTTTACTATGGTTCATGACAACCAAATACCAAGGCGAATGGTCTCTTTTTACAGAACACATCAGATGTGTAAATTCACAAGTAAAGGATGAAGTTAATGAAAAAAATTAGGTCAAACAGAAGAAACCTATGGGTAATTATATCTCGTACAGGAAAGGAAATTTAGGTGGAATAGTGAAGTGTTGAAAGTGTGTGGGAGGGTTGGTGTTGTTGGTTGATTTTTTTTCCTCCTCAAGGCAGGTTATGGGTAAACCAATTTCCATCTGTCCATTGCCTTCCCAAAATAGGTAGCTTGGAACAGTCTTGAGTGGGCAGAATGTGACCCGAGGGCTGTTTGTCCTCTCATTTCTGTAATGGTGTTAACTTTAGAAAAGCAAATTCCCAGACTTCTCTCACCCAGAGTTCATCAGTTCATAGCCACGATGTTGATGTTTATTCTCAGTTGAACTAAGAGCTGTATGATAGGTCCAGTTCTGGTCCCATTTTACGTAAGAAATCAAAAACATGCTCTGTGAAATGCAGAGGAGATGCAGTGAAGTAACATCAGGGCCTTTTGTTTTGAGATGCCTAGCAACAATCCCATACATTCCCCTTTTCCATACAGTCTTTTTGCCACTCCTAGGCATAAAACTATTTAAAGACATATTCCGATCTATGCTAAAAACACTAAACCTGTTAACAAAATGTTCAATTAAAATGAAAAATAATGCAAACGTTAAGAGCTTGAGCTAAATTAATTAGTCACTTCTTCCATTTCAAATCTGCATTTAAATATGTAAACATCGCAGCACTCAAAAGATTTATCTGATATAAAATGAGCACATCAGCAATTTGCTTCTAGAGGGGCAGATGTTAAAGTTGCTCCTGTGATTTTTCACAGATGTTCCCCTCCCAGTATATTTAAAATGAAATTTCCATCTCAGTTCTGAAAATCCACATTCTTATACCAAGACACAGGCAGCTGATACAGACTATGAGCACATTTTGTGATAGCTGCACAAACAGCCAGGAACTAAAAATGAAGTGACTTTTGAAACCACAAGTATCCACAGCAGGTTCCCAACAGGCTATGGAATGGGCCATACAGCACCTTGGCTTCTATAGTTTTTCTGATTTAACTAAGCAGATAACTGATTGATCATCTCCATAAGGTCTGAAAAATATGGGATTTATTACCCATATTACAAAATCACCACGAGATCTCAGAGTGCAGGGTCTCCTTTCTCTGAGCAGTGCAGTCTTTTGCTAGGAGCTTGCACCTGTACAGAAGTTGAAGGCTGGCCGCGTCCCTGCCAGTGTCCCCACACTGGCACAGGGGATGAGAAGGCTAAAGCAAAGCCAAGCTGCTAAAATGTCCTAAGCAAGGCAAACTGAAAATATCTGCTTCTCAGCAATTTTAGGGTCTAATTCACCTGCAGTGGTATTAGTGAGGAATACTATTACTTAATAGCAGGCAGCTGGCAGAGACCAGGGAGCACAGCTTAGAGAAAAGAATCCAGCAGATCATTTTGTTAGCTTGTCTTTCCCTTACCAGCTCCCAGGCAGTGCAGCAGCCAGAACAGGAGCTAGGTAAGACATCCGGACAGAAGCATGGGCAGGAAAAGCTACTACAAGTCTGAGAAAAATAAGAATGTGCATTTCCTAACAGGGAGTTCAGGAATGAAAAATAGGTGAACAGTTGCAGCATAAATAAAGTTTTCTGTAACCTCCCATGCAGCTAGGATCAAAATAGCCTGTAGCAGACTGTCCCATTTGGTCTCGCACATGTGTCTGGAGCAAGCAGATGAGGGCCAGAAAGGAGACTAGAGACAGATTGAGTCAAGATGTCTTACAAAGTGATGCCATTCCTCTCCCTGTCTCTTGCATAAGCCTGCTCAAGCCCAGCTGACTAACAAAATCAGTGCTACTCAACAGAAAAAACAGTAACAGCCTTCCTTCCTATAGACACAGAAAGACCACTCGCTTGCCTAAAAAATCCAACTCCACCACTGTGTGGCCAATATGGTGTTTAAAGTTGTACAACACATGTTCTATAGAAATGAGCAGCAAATTTGTTTAAAATTTTAGAACTAAACCACAGAAAGGTACAAAGTATAGGAAACTTCATAATTGCATTTCTCTACATCTTCTTCCAAGACTTTCCTCTTGCAACATTAGGAGTGGACAGAAAATTAGAGACAACACAGAGAGTGAGTGGGTAGAGAATGCTCAAAGGGACTTTACAAGATAGAGATTCAATGTTGTAGTATCTATAGCTGCATGCCTGTAAAACCTACTGTGTGACCACCTGGGCAGGTACTTATAGACAAAGCAGCTGTACCCCGAGAGATTCAGTACACTCAATAACCTGCTTTTGCAATTTGTCTTGCAGCCAAAAGTAGGTGCAAGGACATGGATACCCAAACCCTACACGAGAAGCTGGGTTTTCTTTGTTTGGTTTTGTTGGTTTTTTTTTAAGTTAGAGAGCACTCACAATATGCATTTTCATCATTATCAGTTTACAATAGCCAAGAGCTCAGTGCACACCAAATGGAAGAGCTTAGTGTGTACTAGATGGATCAGATAACTGCCACCACCCTTTCTTGCCCAGCAAACTGGAGTCCTGACAGAAGTCAGACTGGGAAATCAGTGCTTGGGTGAAGAGGATGATGTAGAGCTTTTGTATTCTCACTAATGCAGCTAGCACAACTCTCCCAAAGAAATTCTCCATTCTGGACAATCATTAAAAACTTTTGGAGGTAAAATGAGAGGAGGTAAAATGGGAGAAGGGTTGTGGACTCTCAGAAGCTCTGCAAGGCCTCCCACCTCAGAGTTCACCTACAGGCATTAACTCCCCTCCTACTTCTGCTCATTAGCACCCCTGTTGGCATTTAAAAAAAATGTTTTCCTCTCTAAAATCTCCAATCTCATTTATCTTGGGACTGAAGTTCTAACACAGAATTTATCACATCAGAATCCTTATTTCCCTGGCAACACACTGATAGAGCTGCAGATATCAAGCAAGAGACAATAAGCTATGACTGGAAAACAGAACTGTATTTAGAGAGAAGCATTGCCCTGCATAAAGATTCCCCATTTGACACACAATCACTCTCACTCCAGCTCTAAAAAAATGTTCTCAGAACAAATTTCCTCTCTCTGTTTTCTCTCCCTCTGCTTAGAGTGCAGCAGATGCAGTGCAATTTGGCAACTGCATCCTGAAACAATTTTCTCAGGGAATCCTCTGGCCAGTCCATGAGGACTGTCCTTCACAGTCTGCAGGGTGCTTGGGGTGAACCTCCTGCCAGCAGTACTTGGAAGCATTTGACAGCGAACAGGAAGGTGCAACATCCCATCTCCATCTGCCTTCTCCCCTTCCCAGTCTATCCATGGATCCAGCCGTTGATTGGGGTATGAACAATATCTAAAATCAGGATAGATCCTGGCTATGTACTCTCCATGACACCTTGGGGACCACAAGGAGGTTATGTAGGTACCTGGCATGACAATCATCCTGTGCCCAAAGGCTCTTTAAAATACCTACCTACTGGAAACTGAAGCTTTGCATTTCTGGTTTTCCCAGGCTCAGATTTTTATGAGAAGCTTAAGCAGGATTAGGACATGTTCAGGAAGAGTGATGAGTGTCCAGCACCCACAGGGCTCTTAAGCAGCTCTGGATCAAATCTTCTGTATGCAGTCAATCCAAACGTACGCACACATGAGAACCAAGACTGTGAGAGTTTCTTCTCTGCAGTTCTATAAGAATAATTCAGTTGTAACTGGAGAAACTTGGACTCCAGGAGCATTTTCCTTCCCACTAGGCGGATGAATCTATGATTTGTATTCTCTGGTTTTAAATGAGATTCTCACCCATCTTCAGTGGGTTTGATTGATACTGCACACGAGGCCACTCAGTAAAATGATACAGTGTAGATCAAGGCATGAAAGATAATTTTCCCTGAAATGTATGTAGCTAAGGGTAAGTTATGACTCTTTGTTTCACAGTTTATGAAACACAATTTCATTTAAAGCCTAAATCTGTCACTCTGCATTGTTTATCAAAATGCATCCAATACCCTCACCCCTTGAGGAACAGTGTCAAGTCAAAGGTGGAAAACAAACCAGTACAAAGACATTATTTCAAATATCTAACCATGAAATAAACTCATTGAGAATATCTTGCAATTTGCATAAATATCATCCACATATGATGCATTTCATGAAAAAAGTAATTCATCTGCAAGTTAAATACCCAGAGTGGCAAAAGGTGCTGTAAAATTTATGACAGAAAGACTGCTTGATGTATACCTAAAGATGCAATGAACTGCCTTCATCTGCTTGTATATCTATATTTCATAACTCTTTTATTCATGAAGGTGCTGAAAGATATTCCCAACAATGATAATTTTTAATCTTCTTTCTTCATTGCCTAGGTTTTGGCTCAGTGGCACTTTGGGAGTAGATTTTTCCTCAAAATAATTTCACTGCCAAATTACTATGTGCAACATAATTAAAGCCACTCTTTTTTTTCATTGCAGCAATACCAGGTTGGTTGGTTCAAAGCAACCTTACAAACATCCCTAGCACTTCCCACTCCCCCCTAAAGCTACATCACCACTGAGTTAATGTTTACAAACTTAATAGGCTACAGCGAGTTTGGGAGCGATTTGAGAAAGAAAAGCAGAATAGTCATTAGAAAACGTGCAGGAAGAGGAGGAAAGGAGTTTGAAGCACAATACAAAGTTCAAAATATCCTATGCTCAGATTTTAAATTTATTTCTGAAAAACTACCCCTGTGCATTTAATTAGGAACATCTTTCTGGAGAGCTATAAAGATGTTTTGTCTATCACCTCAGCCCTAATATCACTGAACTGGAAATCAGAAGCCAACACCTGTCCTCCTTTATACCTGTGGACCCTTGGATACTTCAGAATTACTTTTGCCCCCAGCCTAGAGCTGTTCCACTACAGCATACACAGGTCACATACTAAGGATGAACGTAGTCACTCATGTTTGCTCTTTCCTAAAAGCAAGGCCCTCAACCCCAGGGGATGCCTACATCACTGCATCAAGGATTTTCCATGGCTCTGTGACTTGTTTTGCCTTGGTGGCTGGCAGGGCCTGTAGTGGTAGAATAACAGACAATACCATCACATATATTGCAGCTACATGATACAGGAACACAGTATTATGAAAGATGTAGTGATACATGATCTCCTGATCCTGTCCTGCCAACCACACACACAAAAAAAAACCAACCCAAACTTGTCTTCTCAGATCAGCCAACTCAGATACAGACAAGAGTTAGAGGAACAGGATCTGGCAGCCTTTCTCTCCATGGGAAAATTCATGCTTTCACAATCCATCTACACTCACATATTCAGTTAAAACAATTGCTCAGGCTTTCAAGCTCAAGAGCTAAACATTGAAGATGACATTAAGCAATTAAGTTATCATGCAGAAGCAGCATTCAGGATGTAATGGGACAGAGGATAGATGCTGTAAAGAAGCACAAAACAATTCAGTGCACTCATATTGTTAAGGCTCACAGAAATTCAAGGAGCGTACAATACATTCTTGAAACATATTGTGTAGCTGCCAGCCTTGTGGGAAACAGCGAGAAAGGGCCCATGAGTCTGAACCAGGTCATTTCCCTCTTCTTACACAGAAGGCTGGGTCTGAGAAGAGAGAGCCACCCGGCCTTCACTTTAGACACATCCCTCATGTGCAAGCTCCTCCTCCACCACTGTTTCCATTCTTCCTAAAGTCTGTTCCATGAAGTCTGTTCCATGAGTGGGGAGGCATTTTAGGAAGTGCAGGCAGAGGTCACTGAGGAGAGGGAGCGCAGCGAGAAGCACTGCCAGCTCCTTACCTCTTCCCAGCAATGGGGCTACGATTGGCTGAGCTTTGGCTAAGGGATGAAATGAGACCCCTGTCCAGTCAACTATCAACGAGTGCTGTGCTTTCCTCCAGTACAGCGTCAGACCAGGGTACACCTCACCCATGAGCATTGCTGGCATTGTGCAACCTGTGCACTCTGTGGCTGCCCTGCTTCCCAAAGCCCAAAGGAAACCCTTGCTGCAATATCTGAGTTTGGATACACCACCTCATAGAAGGATTTTGGGAAAATGAACAATGGAAATAAGTGACTCCCTGGTTAAAACAAGAGAAGACTAAACCAACCCCATACAGAGCCATGGGAAATGTAAATACTGCCTTTGCAAGAAACTTTCAGGAGAAAAAAAGAACAAATTTTAGAGTCAGTAAAATCCTGTGATTAGTATATTTGCAAATGGACTCCCTCTCACTACAGTGGAGGCTGCAGGGCAGGCTGCAAGCTGACGTATATGGATATCAGAAAACAGGATTGATTTTACTTTTTTTTTTTTTTCCAAATGTAATTCCTCGATTGAAACAAACTCAGGTTATTTCCAAACATAAAGCCCTTGACAAAGCTATAAAATAAGAGCTTTTGTCCTGCTGCGCAGGAGGAGGAACAGCTACTACCCTGTGAGAAATGCCTACAGGAGGTTGTGGTGATGATCCACTGCTTTAACTGTCAACAGAGGGACTTCACTTTAAATTTATACCTAATATGGTTTGCCAGATTTTGTAGCTAGTTAAAGAAGCTATAAATGGCCATGGAACATTCTGCTACTTGAGCTAGAGGGATTTTTTTCCCCTATCGTAACTTAATAGCAATATTTAAGTAAACCTGAGATAAAATAAAACTAAAAGCAAAGTAACACAAATGTAGAGATTTTCACCTTTATGCCCTATGATCGTTGATGGAAACATTACAAGTGATATCTTTCTATGGAGGAAAAACTGAAAGGCAGCCATACTCCCAGGCATGACTATTATTTATTTTCGGTGTGGAGCCACATCAGTTTGAAGTCTGAAGTGATGGACTATATTTGACACAGTCTCGCATGATTGCAGTTAAAATTTAGGTGCTTCGTTATGTGCAACTTCTCACCTACACATGCAGCCTTGCCACAACTCTGCTAGCAGGCAGGAGAGGTGGGATGGATGAGCTCCCTAGAAACACAATCTCTGCAAAAGTCAAGGAAATGCCTAGTAGAACTTTCTCCTCCAAGCAATCCAATCCCGCAGTGAAACAATGCTCTTCCTCACAGCAGGCAGTAGGATGACAAATCTATATTAATGCACCCAGCCCTCTATACTGCTTAAAATTTACATTTATGTGATGCTTTGATTTTTTTTTTATTTTAGCACCAAGATATTTCTACTTCTGGCCCTTGAAATTTTTTTTTTTCTTTCTCCCTTCCCCCCCAAATATGTCAAGATAAAGGCAGAAGCATTTTGGGGTTTATATAAAAGTCTTTGAAAAGCCCTCTTTTTATAACTGGAAAAGCTTTATAGATGCTCTTCATTCCTGACCATTTCAAATGAGTCATATCTACTGAAATCATAAAATCNATGACCACTCCACAGCAGTAAGAAGTCAGAACAACGTAGCATTTATTCATCTTCAACATATGCCAGAACTTTAGGTCCAAATCACCTTGCACAAATGCCAACATCATCATTCAGCTGGAGATTCCAGATAGGTTTAGTCTAAAATCTCTGCTCTATTTCACACATTACACCGTACATATTTACATCTACATGGCAAGCACCAATTTATGAAGTCTTTATTATCTGGCCTACAGTATCCTGTACTTACAGGTGTTCAAACAGAGCCAGCTCCCTTTTCATGTTAAAACATCAGGCTGTACTTGCCAGCATGAGGTTGTACAGCACACTCAACTACTTTTGGGAGCCACGCCTGGGAAATCCAATGATCTAACTGAAACAAGCGGACTGTCTTGGAAAGCATTTATTATTCATTGGCTCTCCATTAATACTGCATGGCACAGAAGTGATCACATTGAAAAGGTTACTATCAAATAGGTAAGGAATCTCTTTGTCAGTACAGGAAGGTCAACATCAAGACTAGGACAGAGGCAGCTAGTCAGTCATTTATATAGACCACAAAGAAAAATGACAGACCTGGAGACAGACCCACCACCAGAGGTTCACTTTGAATTATTCCTTTTGTTCTTCTCCATGGAACCTGACAATAGGTTGCATATTTTTAAATTGCTCTAATAAGGCCACGGGAAACGTTCTACTGATAAAAGTACAGAATACAAATTGGATCTGGATTTACTTAACTGCCCACAATAGATCATCATGACACACTTTTCCCCTTAAGCAACAACATGGAGGAAAAAAAGAAAGCATTGTTTCACTTCTAAGCATATATCAGACAAATATTTCTATTTCAAGCTAAAACAAGAGATACAAGGAATAAAAGAAAGAACCGAGCAGGAAATCTTTTTAACATGTGAAAATGTATATATTAAATAAAGATCATACAAGTAATTTCATTTCTTACATTAATTTTTCCAGTAGTAAGAACTGACAACAAGCCTTAATGAAAGGTAAACAGAACTGTTTGATAATGGGAAGATAAAAATCTGGAGGTAGGGAAAAATCATATAAAGTACTACCCAACAAGCTTCTCTCTCCCTTACCATTAGAATCTCCATAGACTGATTGTACAGTAGAAGTTACTGACTACCAAAGCAAGCACATTGTGGAGTGGGGGTTCCCCTTATCCTAAATGTCCTTTATGACAACTGCTGGCTGTAACTAACTCTAGAGGCTTCCTACTTCTATACACAGGATTTGGAGAAGCACTATATCATACAGCAAAGAAAAATTATGTATGAGGTTGCAGAATTCATCCTCACTCACCTGAAACAGTGTGAACCAGGAAACAAGCCAAAAACACAACCTTTCTTCTTCAAGAGTTTTACAGAAAGGACACAAAATGTCATCTTTCCCAGCTCCTCCCCTGGACCCTAACAAAAGGGAAATATAAACAGATGCATGGGTTGTTGGGTTTGGGTGCTGTCTAGAAGTGGTTTTCTTTTGGGGGAGTGAGATGTATTGGAGATCAGATGGGAAAACACTTTCTTTTTAAATCACTCTTATTATATTCTGTCCTCAGAGGTCAATGGTGGTTTCTTTATTAAGGCTGCAGAAACACACGAGATAAACCACTTCAGCAGAAGTAAATGGCTGACAATCACCCACGTGATTTTGTTAGTGGTCTTGCAGATAGCTGTACCTTTCCCCACTAAAGCTCCAGCTGGATCCAAATGAAATTTGGGGCCTCTACAACCATTTTCCTTATGTTAACATTTCACGAAGCAGAAAGTAGAGGGAGAGAAAGCCTAACATCTTCAAAAGGGATAATACTTTATCGACTAACTTTCTGATAATTAATTAAAATGTGATTCTCTAATTAAAAAATGTTGAATATATTCCCCACAACCTTCCATTATTTTTTCCATTAAATTAATCATTAGAGGACACCTAATACAGATTATCCCTTTCAAACACAATCTTCCTGATAAAGAGTCGGGAATGCTGGCGAGGTCAAATGCCCAGCTAAATCCCAGCGAGAGCAGGCAATCACTGAGTATTGTGCTCAGTAATATCTAGAAAATGTCAAACTCCAAAGAAGATAAATGAAGGCTTTCCAAATTTAAGGCAGAACACATGGAGTGTAGTACACAAGTCAATACTTCCCTATGAATAATGTATTTGCCTTGTGAGGTGGTCCACAGACCAGCCTATTAGTTCCCTTCCATCTTGGAAGAATTAAGTTAAGCAAACAAGCTTTAGATAGCATCTCTTTGCACAAAACAGAGAAGGAAGGTTGGGGTTTTCTTTTGTAAGCAGTACGTGTTCCTGATATCTCAATGCTCTCCAGATATTTTTTTTGCGGGTCACAAAGACTGTAACGCGTATTAATAGTGGCATTAAACATACAGCTCACACTTAACACTGGTATACTTCTATTTCTTTTTAGATGCACAGAACTCATCACAACATGAATTCATAACCACCAGAACAGTGAAAAAATATTTTTCATATAAGTTATTTTTGTAGAACTCCACAGAACCAGCGCTAATTCGGTAAGTTAAAAAAACAACGACCAAAAAAAGCCCAGTTGCTATTTGTTCCTCTTTCTAAACTTTCCTCAAAACACCAATCTTAAAGCTGTGCTTCATGAATTGAGCAATATGCTTACTCAGCAATGTGGAATCCTGTACAAAATTTTCAACCATCAGTATGATGACCCATCAGCATTTTCAATTGCTAGTTGAGTTTATGGTGCTTGCACATGTCACATAATATATGGCCTGCCTTATACATACAAGGAATACATCAGAACTGCAAACACTTGCCCATGGGACAGACTTTTTTATGGCTTAAAATGCTTATGGTTGTAATAAAAATTTATTTTAGGAGAAATAAAAAAAATCCAACAGCAGAATAACGGCATAATTATGCTCTATACACAAATGTGCTTCATGTCACCATTTCATAAAGTCAAAACAATTTACTGTAGCAGTGCCTCAGTAGCACCACCACAGTAACTGGTCAGTCGCTGCTTCCATTAAACCCCTGCTTTTCAAGACCTTCCTATAATTCAGCAATACCAGCTTGTATTATGTAAGCTTGTTGATATCTCAAGTTCATCGGTACAGATGCAGTTCTCCACACCTAAAATGGCTAAAATACATGTTATTCTTGGTAGGGGTGAGAGAAGGTTTGCTCCCAGGAACATAAGCAAACAACAAGACAATACTGGCAACAGAAAAGTGCTTCTTTTTCCTAGCCTTTTTCAAGGTGTTTTTTTAGTGTCTCTTCCACTGCAGGGATATAGAGCAGAACAGATTGTTAGCCAGGTTAAAGTAAAGCCCATGGGGCCAGAAGTTAAAAAAAAAAAAAGACAGACATGTTATGTACTAGGAAAAATACAGTACCATGTATTTTACAGCTTACACAAGGAGGTCATGCCCTGAATTTCTTGTACATCCAAAAATCTGTATTCACTACAAGTTCAGGAGATAGGGAAAAGAGGATCAAGAGCACTTTCTTAAGTAAAAGGAAACATATGAAAAAGAATGATTTACAAACACCAACAGGATTTCAGCTCCACACTCCTAACATGTATCCTGGGCAATTCTACCTCGTATAAATCAATTAGAGCCAAGGGTTTTTAAGAAAAATTAGAACACGCATAACGTAACACACCATTGGTGTGCAAATAAGGCCACAGTAACAAGTGTCTTCAAGCTGAACACTGAAAATATTCCCAGTTTCTGAAGGGAGTCGGGAGTCTTATAGAAACCGATACTGTCATTTCTCACTCCTCCAACTGTTCCTTGTTTCTGCTTCCTCCAGAAGCAGTCAGAGCTTCACAGTTCGCTCTGGGATGCCTCTCTCAGCACCATTCCCCTCCTTTCCTTCTTCTCTTGCTTGAGCAGAAGCAGCCTTGTCCTAGGCCAGCTGCAACTCATCAGCCTTGGGGTAGCAAAATCCAAGCTGCCGTTGGCTGCTGAAAAGCCCTGTCCTGCCCCTGCTTGTGGGGAGAAGATGCTGCTGGGAATTTCAGCAGTGCTATCAAAGGCCAGTCACCCACTGAGCTGTGTGTATGAGGAAGAGGAGATCCTGGAGTCATGGAGACAACCAGTTCCCTGGAATCCAGCAACAAAGCTTTTTGAGTAAAGAGATTACGATTCAGTTCAGGCAAAACAGGTTGGAAACCTATTGCACATATTATCTATAATCTTGTGCATTCATGTCTTATTCAAATTGAGTTGACATTCAGCATCTCCAGTATTAATCAGAAATCAGCAATACTACCCTACTGGAGTCATTCTACAGAGAGGAAAGGAACTACCGGGTCACCTAGAAAATCACCACTCCCTTCTCCATGCATTAGCAAGACTGCAGAGAAGTCCACATAGTCTAAACTTCCAAATTCATCTGAAGCTTTCCAATTTACCACTTCCTCACTTCAAATACAGATTAGTTTCTTTAATTGCCCAATATGAATTCATAGCTGAAATGTTTGACTTGCCCAGAAATAATTGTCTGTCAAGAAGATATTTTGCAGCCAAGCAGATAGCTTAATTGGATATTTAATTTAACTGCAGGCTTTGTTTCTTCATATTTCAAGTCTTATTCCTTAACGTTCGCTAAATTACATATTCTGAACACATCCCCAGATTGCCTGCATTTAAGTGGATGTTCTGTTGTTCTTTAAAAATAAGGATGTTTCCTTATTAGCTTCTAGCTCTCTGCCTTTTCTGACATTATTTTTTGGTATTTAAAAAAAAAAAAATTACCCAAACAATCATGAAATGACAAGCAGGTTCCTTGAGGAAATAAAACACAGATTGACTCTGCTGTCTCTAACCAGTTAGCATGTGAATAATTATAATCTAGAAATATGTATTTGCAGAGGAGAAATGTCCCTGGTACTGAAGCAAGGCAGTGGATCATAGCACAGATCTGCAGAGGTCCAGCGAGTGTAGGCTAACTTCAGCTGACAGAAGAGGATACTTCCAAAATCATCTGCTACTTACATGAGTCCAGACTCCATCTGGCAGAAAGTACATCAATTGCCACAGACTTCACTCTAGACCTGAGTGGGTACATCAGCTCTGTCACCTCCCCACCACAGCCACCCACAGAGCTAGTGCTCTCTGTAAGACCAGGACCAGTGTATAGCTTCACACACAAGCCCAAACAAAACCCATGCAAGTCTGTACTTCACCCTTTACTCTCACCCTTCCTGCTGGAGCTCTCACCAGGAAAAGAAAAAGGTAGTTTCAGATCCCAGCCTCCTTTCCCCTTTGTTGTTATCAAGGTCTAGACAGTGCAGTTGAGGAGCAGATTATTTGCCCAGCATAGTCCACACATCAAAAACTGCCCCAACTCAAGTTCAATGGCCCATGGTGTAATCAAAGGAGGAACCTCTCTGCAATGTCCTTGTTTTCACTGATCCTTGCTCTCACCAGATTCTTAGCATTCGCCCCTTGAAGGTTTAGTACTTTTCTGTAATGATCAGTATATAAGCGAAAAACGGAACACACACACTAAATTTATACCCTATAGCATATGGCAAATTGGATAAAGAACATAGTAAACTGAATAAATTACATTGGTATGCTTCTGAGTTTATTATCAACCTTGTCTTTGGGCATCTGTTGTTCTCTTTGAAGCTGCACGACTTTGGCTGATTATGGCCTCCCTCCTTTTGATTAGTGCAGTGTATGTGATCTCCATTGTGGAACTGATTAGACATTTGCTAATAATTCCTCAACATCACTTATACAGACACTATTGATTTTCAAATGTGCCTAATTACATGACACTCAGAACTTGTTTGTAAAAAGCTTTATATTTGCATGAGATGAGATCAAAATAACAATGAGTCCAACAAGAATGAAAAAAAAACCACAACACAAAAACCAAACACCAAAACCACCACACTTCTATCGGTCTCACATGCACTTATAACTCTTCTGGTCTCTCAAGGAAAGACAATTCACAAAGCTTCTCTGAATGACACCCTAGCATTAGATATTGGACCTAGGTCTTTAGAACAACATAGGTTTTGCCTTAGAAGATCTACCTGATATCCATCTGGGATTTAAAAGCAGTTTGCTGTGCTGAGTTTTCATCATCAGTCCTTGTTGTTAGTAGTGATAGGAATTATTCAGGATTATTTTATAATTTGCTTTTAAATAAGATCTAGTTCATACTTTACTTCATTTCATGACAGAACAAGTTCATTGCAGCCCAGTTTCTAGTCACATAATCAGGACTTGGAATGCAGACTTCTGATAATAGAAATCAGTGAAGAGTGAAAAAGATCTGCTCTAGAGAACAGGATGCCCAGGACGGACTGAATGTTCAGCTTAAGGATGAAGGCAACTTTCATTTATCTGTAAAGCTGTGCTCTATGTCCTATTAGTTCAAAAAGATCCAATTAAGGGAATCACAGTCTTTTGACTAAGTTGTGATAAAACAAGTAACAAACACCTACTGAAATCAAGACAGAACACTATATAGAGCGTCTAAGTGTCGTTCACCATCTATATATGGAGATCCAAGCTGCTGCCTTTCAAATAGTTAATGAATAATTAATGGAGCACTTGATTAAATGAATTTGCTTATTTTCATAATTTCCATACTGTCAACCCTTTGCACCTAGACCAAAAAAGGGGATAGGAGGAGGGAAAGAAAATGGCAGTTTGTTTGAAAGCCTGCTTCATTAATATTCAAGATCATTCATTTTAAAGCAGTCGTTTGCAAATCAAAGTCAGTGTGTGCCATTTTGCATATCAATGACATTTTAATATGAACAGCATAAAATTTCAATTACAAGCACATGAAGCCAAAAATCAGCTCTCAAACAAAAATTGGATAGATGGACAAAAATGCTCTAAATTCTTAGTGGAGGACTTCACAGAATTGTAAAACATTATTCTTCGCAGTAACCTGTGGGGCAAAGTAATGCATTTCATTTGTCTAGATGGACCCAATTCTCTTCTACTTCACACTACTCTCATATTAAATGAGAGTAATCAAACCAATATAAAATGAGCTCAGCGCCCTGGAAAGTGCCTTTGCTCATCTTCCCCCCCCACCCTTTGCAGCCCTTATCCTACAGACTTTATCAGCAACACGAGATAACTTGAAAATATTTATGACACATAAAATCTGTAAAATCTTACCATTAAATACTGCATACAAATGTATGGAAAAAATCTCCTTGTATGTAGATATGCAGGATTAAGTGTCCCTAACTGAGGGAAATTAACTTTTGCATTTCTTTTAGTGTACAGACTTAAGTATGCAGGTAGACCAAAAAAAAAAAAGTGATTCTCCCTCTTGGGAGCTATTCATTATGGAGAAATATCAGTGCTGATGTTCCTTGTGAATTTAGAGGCAATTTGGTTCACCTCCAGCTCTGTACAGAACCAGAGAACACAGACTGTCTCCCCAGTAGCACTTTATTTGATGTGTGATCAGTGCAAGACAGTAGTACTGAAGGGAAAGCCTCAGTGACAGCACCAATCCTTTCTCCACCAGTGGGCAGCAAATTTCCCCCAGCACATGCTGTATGGCTGGGTGGTCAGGCTGCTTGTTTCTCTGTCCTCCTCTTCTGCTGGTCTACACTTTTGTCCTAAGCTGGCCCCCTTAAGTAAAAAGCTACAGCAAAAGCCACTCTGAAATAGTCACCTCAGGTTCTCTACAGAGCATATCGATGTCATTGCAGTAGCTATGATCTAGCTGATTTGCCAAGCTCTAGAAAAGCTGTTACCAGGCTGTAATTACATGATTTCAGCAGACAGGCCTAGAAGGTGGCCTAGAATATAAGCCCTGTAGATAAAGGGCAAAAGGACTCTCAGTGGCCTTTGTGGCACAAAGGTAACTGTGGCATGTGTGACGTGAGCACATGCAGGTTTGGTGAGACCAACAGCAATGTTATCTGATGCAGGGAAGTACTGACTCATGCATTTACAGACTAGAACAGCAGGCCAGGGAAAAACAAGGAGGTAGATCAGAGGGCTATCAGAAAACCAAACCAAACCTTTAGAGATAAAAAGTACATTATAAAATACCTTATAGCCCCAAAACTTTATTGCTGGTAGGAGGGAGAAGTATGTTTGGATGTCACAACAAAGGACTTTCCTGCAGACACAGAGTGAAGCCATCCACAGAGGCCAGCAAAATGGAGCAAATTGAGGAGTCAGAAAAGCAACAGGGCAAAACAGCAAAGATCTGAGCTACAGAGCCCAGGGAAGGCTAAGGGATCAAAAATGCAATTAAAAGTCTGCGGATAGAATGAAAATATTGACCAGGAAAGTTAAAGCTTCAAATGTAGAGACAGCCAGTAACTCCAGAGAGGAAGAGAAACATTAAGGTCAACCTAAGCAGGATTTCAATCAAGAGGAATAAGTTAACACCCACTCAGAGACTAAGAGGGCACAAGGATGAATTTTGGAATGGTGCAGAGGAGTTGGCCTGCCGAAAGCAGAAAAGCCTGGTTTAAAGTAGACAAGCATAACACAGCAGACTGGAAGGTACTTTAGACACATACCAGTACAATTGCCTAACCCTGGCTAAAGATTTTTATTAGATGACAGTTGATTGTTATTTACGGCTTCAGATAAAGACAAAATGATTAACACAACAGTAAAGACAGGGTTTTACTCACTCAGCAAACACTGCTGACCCTGGAGAGCTCATGGCCATCACATATGTGAATCTGGTGTGGGTTAGCTCCCATTCCCTTCAGAAAGGACTCAGTCATTTCTGTTACCCTTAGCAGAACTCCTGTTTCCTTAAAACATCTCTGCCACCACTGATGCTGTGGAGCNTTCTGAAACCACCAAAAACATTTTTATAGATCTTTTCCATACCTTCTAATTTTTCAAACTCCATTTTAAAAGTCTCCAGGACTACCTGCAACTGACAGATGTCTGCCTCTATTTTCTTCAAAGTCCTGCTAATTATTTCTCAGGATCCCCTTTGTTCCAAATGCACATCTCACCATTGTCCAGTATATTCCTCTCCCAGGAGTCCCTGCTGGACTTTTTTCCTCCAGGGAATGCATTTCATTCAACACCTATCACAGCTCATGCACAAACTTAGACTGCACTGGATGTGAAAACAATCCTGCTTGATTTAGCGCTGCCTGAACTCCCATGTCACACCAAACAATAATAGGAAGCTTTTATGTTTCTGTGCAATCACTGAAAAAAAACAAAACCCATAGATCATCAGGTCTAAGAACATGACCCACATGCCCTACACCAAGCAAGTGATGCCCTGTTGGCATCTACCTTTGAGATTAGTCAGTTTGCCCGTTCCTAATCCATATGCTTAAGAATTAAAAACTGTGAACTTCTAAACCAAGTATCTTTAAAGAGTTTGGGAAAGTTAAATTAATGCAATTCTATCCAAACTTGTAATCTCAGGAGAAAGCTCTAGGTTTGCCTAGTGTTATTTTCTACAAAGCCATGCAGATGGACTTTAATTAAATTCTTCTACTTACAGGACTGATTTTTCCCAAGAGCTTTTAGCTTTTATGCATTCTTATCAGAAGTTATACAAATTCCCAAAATTCTGCTTACAACTGTTCTTTTCCTAGAAAAATAAAACTCATTGCTTCTACCACTCACCACTCAAGGACTCTCCCCTTCTGCTTCTCTTCTCCCTTCTGTATATTTCCTTAACAGTTTAACCTTTCATTTACACTTATTAACTTTTATTTCCTACTTCTCTCAGTCTGATTTACATTTGCTGGTTTCATTTCACCACTGAATAAAAAAAGTCTTCTGGTAAATGCTATCATCCATCTCGGTTGGCTATGGAATTACTTTTTCTTTGTGCAATTAACTTCTCTTTAGGAGGTTCCAATTCTAAATTTTTCTTATAATATCTACGGTCTTAGAATAAAAGATTTTCTGAAAAAAAAATGTAGTTCTTATTTTCCCCTCAGCCTGTGGATGATTTTCACTTTTGAACCACTAGTCTTAGCTCTTGAAGCAGAATGTAGTGTTGGACATACTGTGTCCATCATAATTATTGTACATGCAGTGATATGTTTCACAAATAATCTTATGGTAACAAAGTGTTATTTTCAAACAGCCTTATTCTAGGTTCCCTTGGCTGGTTGTCTAAGTAAGACAGACTGCATAAGCAATTTCTGCAGTAGTACTTCTACAGCTTCTCCTTTACAAAAAATAATTCAGAGTGCATGACCTGCCCACATGCCATAATTTCAGAAGAACTCATCTAAAGAAAACATCTGGGTGCTCACATACAGCTGCATTTACTGAACTTTCAGATCATACAACTGGAGATCAAAGGAGGCTGTTATGAATTTCTGAGTGAAAGATTCTGAAATTGGCAAACAGCAGCATAAACGTAGTTTTAATACAGACAGTACTCTCTACAGAGAGTAGTTGAGATCTAGATGAAGTTTACACCAATGCTCCAAGGTGCATTTAATTAAGCAGTAGCTCTCATTACTTGCAGAACACACAAGTTTTCAATCCAAAACAGTTTCAGTGGTGCAGACTTTGCAGACCTCATTTGCCTACCAGACATGCTTTACTCTTACTACTACGTGGGCTAGTCATGCCTCAGTCACATCGCTAACCAGTTTAACAGAGATGTGAAATAACTCAATATTCTAAAGCCTAGGTATACAATTAGACTGCACTGTGAAGACAAATGCAGTGGTCAGACAGTTTTATTTAGGCATAATGTATTTAAAGCTGTCTACAAATAAGCACATCTAAGAAAAGTGTCCCAAGAAGGGCAATTACTCAGCATTTGTGGTTAATTTACCTTTCTCTAAAGCAGCATCACTCCATCAGACCTTTAGAAAAAAAAAACATAAGACTTCTTTATCAGTATTATACCATAAATTTAATTTAGAGTTCAAATAAATAAAACTCCAATTTGAATACTTTTTTTTCTCCTCATCTATCTCATTCCTTGTTTCCACAAAACGCCCAAGTGTGGCTTTCAGCTCTTTTTACACAGCTAGATGGTGAGAGCTACATTCTGCTGTTCATAAATCTCAGAGTCTATTATCCTTTGGATGATATCTAAAACTGATCAAATTTTGAAGGGTAAATTAGCAAGTTTAGTATTTACAAAGTACCTTGAGTAGACCACTCTAGGGAGAGCCTAAAAAAACCTACTGAAAAGTAACAAAGCGTGGCACTTGTATAAACCAACTCCACTTAATGTTAACTGTTTGATAGTGAAAAAAAATACAATACGTATGCATCTAAATCTACTGCAACACTAATCAAGTAGCATTCTCTTTTCAACTTAAGTTGTTGTCAAGCCTACAGTAAGTATCATTCAGCATACAACTGTGCAAGGTCTTACATCTACAGCACTAACCCCTGTGAACAGCCCATCTCCCACAACTGCCACACATCACCCAGTGCTCACTGCCTGTGCCCCCCAGCAGCCAGCTTGGCTTCTTTACTGTTACTGAGTTAAAGTGGTAGGAAGGCACCAGGCACTTGGGTCATGCCGTCTGTCTGGCCAACCACAGTTCACAGATAATGCAGCACCATCTACAAACTCTTTCACAGAAGAGCTCACAGCAACACTGACAGGAACTGGAAAATCCAAACAACTTCCTCCTACTTGTAAAAAGGTCATCTGCTCAGGATTAAGCATTTAGTTTATTGTAAGAATTGCAAGTCATCAAAAACATTTTTTTTTTTTTGTATGGAATGCTTGTTTGGTTTAGGTATAGGGGTATTTTTAATTGGCTTTGGATTTATTTGGAGGAGTGCTTCTATTTAAAGCACAAACCATTTTCTGGTCTGAGTCATGAACACATTTTGAGGTATTTCTTTTATCCATAGATAGAGAACACACACTGAGTTAAAAAGAACAAACACACCTTTTTAGGTCAATCTCTAGTTTTCATTTGAGGGGCTTTTGGGGACTACAGGTTTAACAATAGCTTAAGTGCAAGCACTTAAAACACTCAAAACTGTGCCTGTGCACCCACATTACAAAGCTTCCAGTTACTGCACAGATTCATCTAACTGCACACAAATCTGTTTATCCGCAGAGTCTTCACTAGGACACTATTTCTGTACGTGCAGTTTTGATTTTGGATATGTGCATTTTCTAAAGCATCTCTTAAGGACAATCAGCTTTCAAAGCACGCTCAACTATACAGGACAATGCACTTGCTGCCTGTCCACCTTCCATAAAGAATGAAGTACCCAGTGGTAAAAGGACAGTTCTAATGCCACCAAACCACAAACACACAACACAAAAACCACCCCAACCAAACATTTTTAATATATGGAAGGGAAGTAAGAAAATTCACTCTTTAGGTCACCAGCTGGATAAAACGCTTTGTCTCCCTTTGCAATTTCAGTATTAAAGCATCAAAACTGCCAATCAAATGGTCTTGATACTCTCTTTAGAACTTAAGTGTACATCTATTTATAAATAAAATAAATTATAACATGCATAAAACTTAATGTGGGTCATTACACAGGAGTATAATTAAATCTGACTGGGCTCCTACAAGCTTCATAGAAGCTATGATAAAAACTTCTTGACTTGGATTAAAAATAAATTGCTGAGTAAATTAGATTTCCTGGTGTTTTATCTAATTAATCCACCTCTTAACTCAAATTGGTTGGCTTTTTAATTACCAGCTAATCTCATCCATATGATGAGGCCTTTTTCTGCTTATACCTTTTTTTTTTTAGTTATCCTGTGAGTTTGTTGGGGGCAGGGGGTGTGTGGAGTTGTCATTTAGGGTGTTTGTTTGTTTGTTTTAAATTGTTTTGTGGTTTGTTTTGGGGGTTTTGTTTGTTTTTAAAAGGGGGTCTGGTTTATTGACTCACATAGGCATAGTTTTGGAAACCAGGACACGGTTGGTGCAGATTAAGAAGAATCTAATTTGTGTTTCGTTCTTCTACTATTACCTTGCACTATTGTGCACAACCATACAGCTGGGATGCAACCCCAGTACATTTTAAATATAAAAGGCAAACAAATGCTCCCTGGGTTAAAATTTCATATAAACATATCTCAGTTTCCTCAGAACAGTGCTGGGTGATAGTCTAAAGGCAACTTTTGAATCAATATAAAAACCAGAAAGTGATCTCCATTTCTCCTCCTCCCTCCCAAGCCACATTGAAACAAACTGAAAAACAAAAACAGTTTGCAGGATTTGACTGGTCCAAGAGGGAAAAATAAATTCAAGTCAGCAGAACAGAAGTAATCATGCATTCTCTAGGGAATCTCAAAAACGCAGGTAGATTTTATAATATAAGTTTGCTTGAATCCTGTGGGAATTGCAGACAAACTCCAACAACACTGCCTGCAGCCTATAGCATGCTGACTCTAGGTTGGTTGATTGGGTTTTGTTTGCTTGTTTTCCATTTTTACAGGACAGCCTCAAATTCACAGAAAGTGTTCTCCTGCACCACAAGTTTCATTTTTCTAAGTCTTTTTTTGCTCTAAAAACTGCTGGTGTCTACTTCCAGCAGGTAAAGGCTCCTGCCTTTACTATTTTGCAGAGAAGCACCTTGCATAATCCCAGAGAGCATTGGAGCCTCCAGGTAATATACCCCAAGTGACAGAGTGACAGCTTTTATTTTACTGCTTAGAGCCACTCATCCAGCTTTTGAAAAGCGATCAAAAAACAACCAAAATCACACACACAAAATTAAAAAAACAAAACAAAAAGCACCACACAAACACCAACCACATCACAAACAACCACCAACACACACATTCGTTCTTTCACCTAGACATCTAAAACTCGAAGAAAAAAATACATGAAGAAAAAGGCTGTACACTCCCTTACTCATTTGTACACTGCCTTTACCTAGGAAGCTTTGACAAGTGCTACTGAACTAGATATCACTACCTGTGGGTTGGGTAGGCCAGTCTCTGTCACCAACTCCATTATCCTAATCGCTGCCAGTCAACACCCTTCCTTCTCCCAGGCAACAGACAAGTTCCAAACACTGCAGAAAATCGCTTTGATTCACTTTTGTCCTACTCAGGCAAGTGCTTTTAGTGCTGTTTGTCACAGATTTTTCTCAGAGCAATGAAACTGCTTATCTAGTGGACACTAAATTTACCTGTTGTTTCCTCAAAGACTTTCCATTCCTCTTTACAAGGCCTTCTAGCTGCTGTTAATCTTCCCCTGCCTCAGAGTAAGACTGGGATTTTACACTCTTTACTGGGAGCCAGTGGGGATATTCAGGTTTGAAGTTCTCTAATGTCCATCCATGAGAGTCAGGAGGCAGCATGAGAGGGCCAAGCATTTTTATGTCAAACACCTCATGGCAAAAGACAAACACAACAGCCTTCATCGTTTAAAGAGAGAGAAAGAGGGGGAAAAAAAAAAAAAAAAAAAAAAAAAACCAAAAAACAAAATTAAAGACAAACTAAGAATTNCATGATTTAAGACAATCTCAAGATTTCCAGTAACAGCAGAAATTGAGGAAGAGGCATCATTTGTCAGAGTCTAGAGGATGGGAAAACTTCACTGCAGGTGCATTTATCCTGGCAGTATCCCAAATAGAAGTCACCTCTTTAAGGGGCTCGAGTTATTTTATACACATAGGTGCTCTTCCACAAGATCTGACATTAAAATTAAAATGCAGTTGTATAAGTGTAAACAACATCTCAGAGTCAAAAAACAGATGGAGTAGTTGTTAGCTCAAGTACTATATAAAAAGGCAAGGATCTCTTAAATAAGAAGAGAATCACAGAATGACATTAACTATAATCCTACTTTACCTTGGGAGGCATTTCGATAGGATTATGTAAAACAATCAAGTTTTCATGAGTAACCCTCCCTACAGATTACAGCAATATGCTCCATCTAATCTCTGCCTTTTCCAGGCATTAACATTTACGTGTCAATCATCACCAAGCCATGAGGTGACAGAAAGATAGATGCAGACATGCCATATTTTCACAAGTTTGTTGCAGGAAAAAGATATATTGAGTAATGTACATTCAAAGTTTAGCACTGGAAAATCTGCATCACTGGCTGCAATTTAGACACATGGTATTCCTGTTTCTGTAAAACCTTTACAAAGACTTAGGAATTCTTTATTCTGCTCATCAGCCTACTCTCCATATTTCAGGTGTGCCATGGCAGTTTACAACAACACAGGCCAGTAAATACTAATTTATAATGTTCCATCCTGATCTATAATACTTTATCTAGTGGTGAATATACAGAGGACTTTCAAGCCCTCCTTGACTGCACTGCACATGACTCCCCCATACTGCAGACTGAAGGATTGCTCAGTGGATGACACATTAGCACTATGCTGCTTATCCCATTCCATCTTTCCAAACAACCACTAACTCCTTGAAAACATATTGCCTGTGTCTCTACAATACTGTGTTTCCCCAGTTCAGTAGCAAATTCTTTAAATGCGTGTCCATTTTATTGAATTATTTTAAAGAAAAATATCTAAAAAACTTTTTCTGGGGCCACTTAAGAGTCAACATCTCCAAGCTGAGTCAGAAACAGACACCAGGGATGCTGGCTGCATCACTGTGTGACAGAATCACCCCTTATGCTGCTGCTGGGGCTTTAGGTAATAGTCTCTGTCCAGCTGAGGGGTACTACACCTCAACATACAAGTCTATTAGAGAGACCAGAAAAAAAAGCAGCTAATTCAATAATTAAAATAATCACCAGCTTAGAAAGTTCTCTACAAGGAAGACTGACTATCACTGTCGCTGTTTAACATAAAGGGTGTGGGGAAGAGACAGAAGAAATAACCTCCTTCCCATCTCACACTAAATGCACAGCTGCTGAGACATCAGATGTTTTTGTAAATGCAGCCAAGAGTCCCCGCTCTGCTCCCTCAAAGAGCAAGCTCAATTACAAATTTGAAAAAATAAAAATAAAATACTTGTTTTTGTTTCAGGCCCCTTACAAAGCCTGTATCTTTATTGTGTTGTCCAAGATCAGATACTCAGCCTTCTGATACAACTGTACCTTCCTGCATGGCAGCAAGCATGAAGGAAATCTGAGGTTGGAAGACAAAGTCAAGTAATTCTTTCAGCCTCTCCCTTATACAATTCATCACAACCACCTGTCACAGCATATACAGAGTTGTACATTGAATGATTGATTGTGTGTATTAATGAATGTATATCATGAAATGTTAAGTTATACTTGATGAAAACAAATTTCAATCATTTTCACTCAAAGCTAGGAGGCTAAGATTCCCCTTCCTAGATATCATGTACAGTGTGACAGCTCTTAAAAAATCTATTTAGATGACTTTGATTTTTAATACAGCCACTGAGCTGAAATTCTAATAGTGTTTGTCACAGTTTAGGGTGAGGGCAGCCCCTTAAACCAGTAACAGATGCTCTCTGTTAGCTTCCCTCCCTCCCCAAAGGGGAAGAGAAAGGAAATAAGGGCGAGAGACNTAAACTCTGAATTTATGGACCAATGACTTTTTAATGTTTCCAAGTCCCTTTTCCATACAGGTTTAGAGAAAAGGTGATGTTTCTAAGCAAAATTTCACCTTTTTCCAGCTGTACCTATTTCCTTCTGACTATATCAAAACACTCTCTATCAACCCTTTGTGATTTCCAAAAATAGTATAGATTTTTTCAGGGTACATTGACAAACAGTTTTCAGATATATTGACAAAGCATCTCAAAAAGTTTTTCATTTTCATTGATTCAGCATTTGCTGACAAAACACACACACACACACAAAAAACCCAAACAACCCACACCACAACACAAACCAAAACCACCACCACCTTATCTTCTGAAAATTTTAATACTATTATGTTTAGCAGAGCCAGAAGAAAAAGAATCTAGGATGAATTTTTAAAAAGCAACTGTTTTTGTGAACTCATCCTAGCTTTTAGCAATCTTGCTTTCACCTGGGTGGTGTTAGTCGCAAGTGATCCCTCTCTAACAAGTTTGCAGGTTCTTTAGCCCAGCAAATGTTAGACTCAGAATTGCCATAGCCCTCATGATGCTAGAAGTTACGGCCCACCACCTACAATTAGCCTATCATTTGATATTGTCTGCTCAGGTAAATTCAGTTAATGTTTGAGCTAAAAGATTAAGTACCATCAGAATTGCATACAAATAAAATCCTGTTCCCCACCTATACACAGCATATCTTTCACCAACCAAATTCAATGCTATTGATAACTTACTTTCATACAGCACTATAATAAAACTAAACGTCTGAAAAGTGTTGAGATATATTTATTATTTTTCTAATCTTCATTGCTACCTGGCTACTAGCAGGGTTACAAAAGCACAGCTTTGAGGCAAAGAAAAAAAAAGCATCAGCGTTCAGAAGTTCTGCAAATCAAGAAAATACTCACTAAGGTTTTGATCTCAGCATGCAACTTTATTGCTGCTCCAATGCAAACTAAAGCTACCAATGCTTGCACCGAATTTACACAAAAGAAATTGTCACATGCTTCATTCAAGCAAAGCGAACTTACTAACTGATCATACCTCTCCACGTGCTCTTTCACAAAGTCTCATGAAACCTCCTGGGTTCCTTCTGTCCTGCCAGCTGACTTCAACATACATCGAAGCACCACTGCCCTGAAACAAAGCTAGTATCTTTCACTTAAGGCCAAGGGCAGCTGCGAGCAATACAGACTATTACTTGTCAGGGTTGGGTTTTTTTTAATTGTTTCTTTATGTGTAAATATTTGCATGACTTGACATCTGAGGGAGAGTGTGCAATAACCCACAGTGCTCCTGTATAGCAATTAAGCCACATGAAATTTCAAAGCAGGGCTTATTAATTTAATAACATCCTACTTTTTGCTCATAATTACCTCTTCCTGCTCTCTTGCCTTTTCCGCAGCTTGGATGTAGCATGGGCTGCAACCCAGCCATTCAAGCTTCTCCTACTTTACCAGCAATACACGATGGTAGACTACAAAATAGCTTCTGAAAAATGAAGAGCGTATATAGTGATTAATCTAATTGTTCTTTGTATATCAGAGAAGTTGAACAACAAGGTACATGGAGTACACTTCAGTGTTCAGTGGACTGTCACTCTGCAACACGCCCTTTTCAAAATAATCTCTTCCCAGTGCTACAACAGCTGTTGAACTTCCAGTACTAGAGTTTTGTGGTATGCCTTTTGACTTCTTTATGTGGAGAACAGGAAGATGACAAAAAGCTCTGTTATTTACACAAGGGTCAAGAAACACACCAGAAACTTAAAAGAGCATAAAGTTTAACATCTGTTGCACAATATATCTTAGAATCTGTCTTGAGATGTGCAGGAAGAACACCTGGGCATACACACTCGATTAACAGGCTCGCTGGCATTTCTGGATATAAAATACTGTTGTAATGAATCTCCCTCAAGTAGCTAAGCTTTCAGCAAGCAGCATACTATTCTCAGAGATGCACTGGTTTCGTGTAGTGACAGAAATCACATTAGAGCTTTTAATGTGCAAGAACAACACCCAAGGTGGCATTAGGGTCTGTCTTGAATGTCTGGCCATCTTGAGTGCCTCCCCAACTGAACACATCCTCTCAGAAACATGAGCCAAGTAGTTAGATAACACCTAGCCATAAAAGAGACAAAGACTCTGGTCACCAACAGCCACTTCGTACAAGGAAATGGTTTCAGAAAAATCACTGAGTTGGTGATTTAGCTCTGCCAGTGTATGTGGCAGTCCACACAGCATCCTTGGAAACTAGTAGAGGCTGAGAGCTGCAGGAAGAGTCAAGAATGATATTCTGCTGGAAGACAATGTGCCAAAGAAGGAATGTTAGAATGTTCAAAACTATGAAAAAGTCTCTCCTCTGTTTCCACCAAGCAATCTAATGTTGTTCAAGGCAGTAACTTTTAAACCACTAAGAACTCAAGTCAACTCAGACACACATAAGGGACCTCCCTCCCTCACAAGATCTTCCTCCCCCCCAAACCTCTGAGCTAGAGTCATTGCCAAACCCATAGACTGTGAGGATGAAATGCAAGAGATCAGAGAAGTTCAGTTTCTTTAAGAAGAAGGGGAAGGAGACCAGTCAGGTTGTGCTAGATCATGTTTGCCTGCAACAGTGACCTTGGTCTCACCAAGGCTGCAGACCTGCTGCAGTGCCAGCAATAGCTTCAACTAGATCTAGCACACTTAGGGACTACACAACAGAAAGATCTGGTGTGAGAAGACATAAGAACAGATCTCAGCACACAGTATATGTACCATGCAGTAGTATAGGTTATAAAATCCAGTCTGCACTGATAAGAATACCTGGCAATATTATATTATTATAGAACTACTTCACTAGTGGTATGGAGTTGCACAGGGCAGAACTCAACAGTAAGGACACAGAAGTGACATCACTTGATCCTCTGACATACACAGACTGCAATCACTCAACATCAGCTGTGCTTTGGTCATAAGAATCCTGGCAAAGGAGAAGAATTACTTGGTGTGCATTCAGTACAAGACATCTGAGCCCAGGGGAATCAAACAAAGATCTTAATTCTAAAACTCCCTTGTCTAAGATTTACCATCAGCCCCCCTGCAATGTTTAAATGACTCTACCAGTCCCCTTGCAGCAGCTGTCCCACCGCTGTGATAAAGAATTTGCAGTATCTCTGCAGAAGGGGAATAATGCTTTCTGTTCATACTCTGCAATATTTCATTTGTCGTAAAAATCAATAGAAATTTTCAGAAAGGGCATTTTGCTCTTGGAATGTGCTAATGTGACATTCACTGGGCCAAATTCATCCCTGAAGCAACAACTGGCTTCCCAGAGTTCATGCTGTTCCTCATTCAAGACAAGAGCCCAATCTTTTTTTTTCTTTGCCATCTACAACAGGGGACATTCCACCCATAGTGATGTACAGAAGACAGCAAAGAAATTATAACAGTTCCACTTTAGACTTGCCATCTTTGTTTCAGCTTGTCATTTTCAGCCTCCTTCCAAATAAGGTAAACAAGTTTGTCTCCTGTGATTCACTCCCCACCACCCTCTCCTCATAGACTAGAGCTGCATCTCTTAGTTCCTAGTGGGAGCTTCACACACTTGTGCTGATCCATAAACATGCTATGGCTACAACCCCAGTCAATCTGCACACTGAAAATTCCATCCTGGCCAAAACCTCAGTCACATTTCACAGCACATTAGAGGTCTTCAGGGGTCCCATCAGGTCTTCTCTAAGTGACTGTGGCAGTGTGCTGCTGGGTTGGATGTGCACTAAAAGTAAACTACAAGGCTCAAGTTGATGGGCTCTAAGAACAGGACAAGGACCTTTGATTTGGTGGAATGAACAATGAAGAGAATGTGCTCATCACAAATCCAATTGCCCCAGATCCTCAAGAGAAACAAGCTGGCATCCCACAGAGGCCATGGCTGTACTCGACTGTGCAGGCTCAGGTCTATCAGCAGGACCCATCTTCTACTAAACCCACAAGGTCAGCTTTGAACACCACTTTCTTCCACTGGGATTGATCAAGAAAGGCAGTTTAGAGCTCTGGCCTTCTCTCAACAGGCTTTGGCAAGAGAAAACAACTCAACTACAGAAGACACGCAGGCTTCCAAGAGGAGCAGCAAGAACACTATGTCAGAGACATGAAAACAAAGAGCTTTCAAAAGGTTCAAAGGATGCAGTTCAGTAGTCACAAGCTAGTGATCACTAGCAGGGCTGTGCTAAGGATCATTCAGTACAAACACATAAAAATCACAGACTACTCCTGAACAAACATCTGAAACAAAAAAATCCCTTTTAATAGCTCTTTGTCCACACCGTTCTGCCCCTTTTGTGAAGGGAAGGGTCTGTCCTATTCCTCTGTGGCTCAGACTCATGCCCCTTCACTGAAGGCTGCCCACTCCCAGCTAGACATCTAGTTATGTCCCATGCTCCCTCCTCTACCCTGGGCCAGTTGATAGTCCTCTTCACAGACAGTATAATTCAGCAGTTGGGTTCTCTGGGGTGCAAAAATCAGAAAGAGTGTGGCCAGCTCTTCCAGTCCTAGACAGTTGTATTTACAACCACTGTTAAGCTTAGAAACAGTGTCCTGTATTGCTTATGCCTTGACAGATTTTTAATATCCCACAAGAGAAACAGCATGTTCATCCTTCCAAGAGGCAGATGTGCTTGTGTAACACTAAATGCTTGTGTAACACTAAACCAGTGCCTCCATGTTGACCATGGTTTACTGAAAATATACAAGGAATTTCATCTCATACTATGTTATTGTTAAAGGAAAGGAAAGGGCTTTGGTTTACTGCTGAAAAGCTTTTAAAGACTGGATATATAATTCATCTAAACAGTATCTGCTCTATCAGACATGATTTCTGGACAGGTTAATGCCAGCCTGTCACATTTTTCAGTGAGCACCATCCTTATCTTACCCATGTAATTCAACTATTGTATGTAAAAACCTGGGAAGAAAAGCCCTGAAAGACAGAAGAATGTTAAAGTGAAATAGAATTAAAATGCCTTTACAGTCAGGAAAGCACTACTCCACAGCAAAGCTGTACAAGCAAATTGATTCTTCAGCTCACTGGGGGGGGTGGGGGAGAGGGCACATTTATTCACAGCAACATATTACTTTACCCTTAAAGAAAGGTAGAGCATTTTGGAACAAAGTCTTTGCAAGTGAAGAATCTAAATATTATGCATTTAACTTTCATTAAAAAAAGTTTAACAGTTTCACATGAACAAATTTTGTTAGTGAAGCAAACACCTTCCCCTCATTAAGTCTCAGGAGATACCCCCCATCCCCAGTGTATGTCCCCGTCGTTCATGTGTCATTGTCACACACACACTCACAGGTGTCTGTTTATTTGTTACAATTTTAACTTTAAGATGCTAGTGTGAGAGTAAACACCAAGTTACCCATCCATACAGCCTTAGTAGCTCTTTCACAGAATCACAGAATCACAGAATCCTAGGGGTTGGAAGGGACCTCGAAAGATCATCTAGTCCAACCCCCCCTGCTAGAGCAGGGCCACCTAGAGTACTGATATTAAAAAGCTGGAGATCACTATTGGACAACCAGTGTTACAAATCTACTGTGGTAGTGAAGAGTTAGACTGTACTTATTTGCACATATATACACACATGCTTAATGTTAAGGAAAGAAATGGGAAGACTCTGCCATTGTTTCCCCACCTACCTCTGTAATAAAAACTGGCTTCAGAAAGCAGGTAAAAGTTCCACAGATTGCAAAGGAAGACAATTCATAGCTGCAGCAGTTCATGTATAAACACAAACACCTACTGTACACATTTCACACTGTCCATGTATACATGCTAAGGACAAAGTAAATCCATACTTTTTAGGGCTGCAAAAGGTATTCAAGGCTTAGAAATACATATTGTTTTAAGTATGTCTTCATTTAATGTAAAACATTCTACTGTCAGTGAGTGATAAGATCTTCCTGATGTATTGATCATTATGGTGTCAGTCCCAAAAGGTGCAATTTATCAAGTGAAAGAGGGGCATAATCTCTTTTTCAGTTACCCATGACACAGTCCATGTCCACAGACAACTGATGCATTCTGTTCAGTTTTCTTTGATACCATTCCATAGGCAGCAGGTAGTATCTGCTCACCAACAGCCAGACCAAGTGTTACGGTTGAACATTAAGGAAGGCATCTGTTATGCCCTTGATCATTACTGTCCTAGTACATCTTTTATTAGTAGCAAACTTAAGCATCTTCCTTCATTTTGTGTTCAATATAATTTCCATCTGAAGACAGCAAAAGGCTGCAGTGCTTAGTGAGCAAAGGTTGATATTAGGTATTCATGTATACTTCTGACTAATCCAGGAGACTTAGCAAATGTATTCTCATTTCCATATGCATTCTTCATCATGTGTTCAAGTATGATTATACAGACTGCTTAATATTTCTGAATTAAGGAAAATGAGCCTCTTGTGGCAAGAGATGTTTATTATTCTAAGTATTCTAGGTTGTTAGACTAATTTTATTTGAATTACTATCCACTGCCTGACACCTCTGATATTTTTCATTGATACACCTTCAGAGTTTTACTCTACGTGAAAGTCAACTTTTCTGAAGCAATATATAAATTCCCTTTCAATTTTCCTAAAATTTTGCCATTACTAATTCTTCACAGTTGTTCAGATGCCATGGTGTATCCCTAATAACACTCTGCGATATGGAGACACTTTTCATTACCTATCCCACTTGAGTTAAAACCAGGTGTCAGGAAGAGTACACAACCCACAGCAGCACTCTGCTTCCTGTGAAGCCTGCTGCCCAACTGTCCTGCCCCAGGACTGGCACTGAGCACAGGACAGACCTTGGCATGCACACATTCAGCAGAGCCAGGCTGGTGGTACCAGAAAAGTGCACAACCTCCAGAGAGCAACCATTTCCTGATGTTCCAGAAACACTCATATTTCGGATATTAAGCAACTTTGTTGTTTCTGCTCTGACTTTGTCATACTTACACCTACTCATAACTTCATTGTGACCCACAAATACTACTAAGTTGATGTAAAATGGTCCATCCTCCAGCAAGCAACTGCATTCAGAAGAGCCAGTCTTAACATTTGCAGCCTTAATTTTCCAGTAAGTTTTGTCATTTGTAAGATAAAAATACAAATTTGAAATCAAGAGTCTTTATGTTTACAATCAAGCTTGAAATGACATTTTCTCTGGCTCCCTGCAATATCTTTGTGTCTTTGCTCCCTGAAAGTAATCAACTGCTCATTCTTCGGTAAGATCTCAGCCCCCACCAGGTCTCATGTTGCAAGCACATCCAGAACATTTACTGCACTGCTCACACCCACACATGGCATTTGAAGCGCTACCCCATGTGCTCCACTGAGACTTTGAGCCAGCTAAACCACTTCAGGCAATAGTGTAAGATGCAGGGAGGCTGCATTGAACAGTAACCACACTGCTGAAGAAGGGGACAGGTATGAGCGGCCAAAGCCACACCACTGCAAGGAAACTGCAACACTGTACCAGCTCACCACGGTAACCAACACGTAACTAAACACATTATATCCAGTACACCTAAATCCTCAGCAGAATGCTGGGTTTGCCCCGCTGGCAATGAGGAAGACCAACACTGTATCAGCCAACTAGTCCCATCAGTGCTTCGCTAGCAGCCCCTGCGCATCTGCATTCGACTCCTTTAACTTTTCTGCCACATGTGGCAATAAACATTTGTCATTAAAAAGGTGACTAGGGAAAAATCAGACAATATTAGCAAAGCAAGCTTTCTAGCACAGAGAGAGAAAAGCATCATGTCTAATTATGAGTTTTACAATAACTGTATGATGCAGTAATTTGGATGGATTTGAAGTGCCTTGAGCAAGCTAAATTTAAAGAAAACTGAGATAGTGAAAAGTAATATTCATTATATTCAGCCATTAGTAAATAATCTCAACTATATACATTATACACTAATGGAAAAAAATCCTAGAAAAAACATTTCTGGGTTTCCTATAATTACTGGAAATTATAACATATTTGGTAGGACGCAAATTAATTATTTGCCTGCTCTGACAAACTCTGCAGCTATGTGTGGTTTGTTTTTCTCCCCAATTAATGAAACATTGCTGCAAGAACCAAACTAATTTTCTCTTTTCTTTCCTGCATTCCTATTCACCCTTAGATTGACAAGGCACCATTCCAGAATTAAAGCATCATTCCCCTACTAATATGTATTAATATGTAACTCTTAAACATTAATTGCAATGACTACAAATGCATTTGTAAAACTGCACACCTTCAAAGGCATCATTTCTTGCTTATAACTGTTTGAAATTTGGAATAAAAGTATCAGACTTGAGCCTCGTGGTTTACTTTTAGTGCACATCCAACCCAGCAGCACACTGCCACAGTCACTTAGAGAAGACCTGAAGAAAAAATGTTTTTCCATCAAGGGTATAGTAACTCAAAGCCACTACAAAACTCAATAGTAACAAGCTCTTTTAAGACAACGCTAACCACTGTACGCACAAAACTGAGCACATCTAAAATGTTGGTGCTCCACCAGTTTCAGTTACAGGAGCTGAAATTCCAGCTCCAAAGCAGCAAGCTGTACTTTGTCCTCTATCTAATGCTGCTTGTGCAACAACAAAAAGTATGACAGAAAACCAATGCGAAGAAGGCACCAGTCGCCAACAGACTACAACGGCACGTTAACTGTTCTGGTTTAGCCCTTACTGCTACCTTCAGTCAAAAAAAGAATGAAGCACATGGCAAAAGTAATTCCCGCAAGCTCTTTTGATTTGGAACTGTTTTTTAAACTGGCATGTCTAGTCCGTGGATTAAACTGCGAGATAAACTAGCTACAGCATCTCGTGATAACATCACAACAAACACACTGTCATTGTAAGCCTGAGGATTTCTTTATCTCTAATATGATTTGTATATTTTGTCCTTACAATTGTGAATTATTTACTTCACTCTTTTTTGCAACTCTTATCACTGGAAGGTCATTTTGCTGTTACCAGCCACCATTCAGAGAATGCCAGTTGGCTGATAAGGCACTCGGTGAAGCCTCCATCCATCCAGCTACGGAATGGGAGAAGGAAGGCTGGAAAAGGAATTATGTTTTCAAATGTCACAATTCTAGGTCAAACTAGCTTGCATGCCACAGTATCTCATTGTCCATGACTACAGCCTTAGATATAATCATGTTTTTCATCAGGTAGCTAAAACATTCATTCCATCATGCAAATTTTAATCAAGCATGTCACTGGAACATCAAATCTGGCTCAAAACAATTCGAAGCAGATACCTCGGGTGGCATTTTCAAAGGCTCTAAGGAGTCAGATGCACAACTTCAAAAAGGATTCAGGTTTATTTGGGAAACACTCCCTCCCTAGCCCCAAATGCATGCCTGCACTCAGAGATCCCTGGTGATGGTCTCCATGCGTCCATCCCTTTCCAGCAGTTCCTTCTAAACATAGTGTTTGGATACTTAGCTAGTGGATGGAAAACCAGAGCTCAGGCTCCATTGTTTCCTTTACCAGACAGATAAGCTAAACCCTAGGAATAAAACCGAACACATTAAGTGTGCTAGGAAAACATGTACCCAAATAATTAGAATGACATTAATAAAGATTAAACATTAATAAAATTACTTGCAAAGGGTTCAGTCAATTGCTTGTATCTTTCATGTTAATTAATACTTGGCACTGTATACATTTTTACTCTATTATATTCATATAAGACAGCTTCCAGAGCATTTTTAGGTAGCTGCTAATGAGAAATAATGGTTGTCTGAGCAAAGCATTGGACTAACTTGAAATACAAGCCTTCGTTCCAGAATTTAAAGTTACCCAAAGGTACTGACTTTCACTCCAACACTTTGATTCAGACACATACCTAGTGCAGATGGGCAGGCTTCTCCAGATACAGGAGCTCTGTCATACACATCCAGGGCAATATCCTGTACTTGGGATTAGCCCCAGAAACCTATCAGTTTTGTGTGATGAAGATATACATCTTTGGTGCACATGTTCCACTCAGCAGAAAAGAAGACAGACTTAATTCCTTTTTCAAAATCTAAATACAAATTTGTGTCTTGTCCACAGACCAAATACTGAAATGAGTTTGTCTTAGTCTCTCAATAACCACCATAGTAACATTTCTTTTGGTACACATTCTTTCCAGAAGGGACAATTGGGACCTACTTAGCTTCAGTCTGGCTGTGTGGAATAATTCATTTGGACAGTCAGTAATGCTGCTCTCCAAAACGCTAGACAAACGCTCTCAGAGGCAGGCCAAAAGCTTTCAATACAGACTAAAACACTGACTTCACAACTGTGAAGTTCAGGTATCCATCTAACTAGCAATTAGGCCCCCTGCAGCAGAGCTTGTGGTGGCTGCAGAATCTTCTGACCTGTCAGATGGAAATAGTTGTCCCCGCTGATCCCTTATCTTCACAGCTCCAGAGCTCCATATTGAACGTGAATACTGTCTGCTTCTGCACTCTGGAGTCATCCAATTCTCACACAGGATTTCATCTGATCAATTCCCAGTTACACTGCAAGTCATCTACTCATTTTACTAACCAGAAACAAACTGCCAGCACACTGCCGAATTCATACATGAAGCAGTACTTTCTTAAAGCAGTAACTTCAACTCCTTCCCAAAGGGATAGGTATTGGGTACAGCATTAAGATTTCTGAAAGAAACATGATGGTTAATCCATTTCATTTTTTTCACTGAAAATTAAACTGTAACACTTAGGTCAGATTGTCCTTAGTGGTCAGTCAAGACGCTCTGGCATTATTTCTGCAAATGCTAAAACAATCTGTCATACTGCAAGAAAATAACCACTCCTTAGTAAAGCAGAAAAAAAAAAACCAAACCAAAACCAAACACAACTTTCCCATATCCTTCCCAGGTAATCAGGATTTTTTCCGGTCCTGCCAAGCTCAGAGGATGACAGTACTAGACAGGTTATCATCACACTGTCAGAGATTGCTAAAGCTGCCAGCTGCTGCTACTTCAACCTGTTTTTCAATAACCACAGCTCACTCTGCTGCCTGCCAAAGTCTTCCGTTGCTGGAACACAGTCATTGCCGTCTGGCAGGATTGCTTCATGGAGGAAGTCTTTGCTAGATGTCTGCTTCCCTCCCTCCACCCCCAAGGAAGTGCCATTTAGTTAAGGGAATGACTGGCAGGTTTCTCGCATTCCTCTTGAGAGGAAATTCTGTAAATACCTGCTTAAAAGTTGTAAGAGCCCACAAGTCAAAAAAGCTTAATGGTAGTTCTTCAAGTACAAGGACAACTTAAGGTTAACTTCTTCCCTAATGTGCAATAATAAAATAGCTTTACAT
Organism: Chloroceryle aenea; assembly: GCA_013399075.1. Taxonomy (NCBI): domain Eukaryota; kingdom Metazoa; phylum Chordata; class Aves; order Coraciiformes; family Cerylidae; genus Chloroceryle; species Chloroceryle aenea. The sequence continues at coordinate 35,656 of VWZY01007988.1, forward strand.
AAATAAAGTACTTTGATTTTAAGTAGCACTCTTTCTCCTTAAACAGTTCCACAGCAGAGGAGACATGACCTTGTTCATGCACCCTTTTAACTAGCAGCGTAAGAAATCTTTTAGACACAGGTTTCCTGGATTCAGCTGGCTAAAGGAGCAGGGAGGAAGATCAAGCATTTGTTACAGGCATTTGCTTAATAATGTTTTGGTGAGCAAGCACAGAAAGCTTAGCTGGGACTAGACTGCACTGGTGCAGCCCACCCTGCAGAAGGCCCAGCACAAACATCATCTATTGTGTTAAAGACTCAGAATTCTTCTCTTTAAATGCATTCACAGCATTAGAGCTGAACACTTTGACCACTCCTGAGAAAAAAACAAAACCAAAACATCTGTCAAAGCCATTGGAAATACAAGCTACATAGCTGTGAGACAGAGAACAATAAGTCTTAGAAAAACCTGATCCATATCCACACAGCAGGTGGAAGTTCTATCCCATCCTCAAGGTGTTCATACATTATTTGTAGCTGAGTATGAAGATCACAATGGGTGGGGGTGCAGACAGGACATCCAAATTTGCAAGTTTGTCATAAATTTTTCTTACAACTAATAATTATTTTTATTCTTTTTTTAAACTGAAGGCATCTTGATTTATGCTACTGATGGAAGATTAATAACAACATTATTACATAAAATCAACAATCAAGCAAATGGAACAGTACCCAACATGGTGAGACTACACTCAGGTAACACAAAGCGTAAGAAGGGAAATGAGCAGAGAGATGTGAAAGTGCAAACACAGGTTATATGGAAAAGCAGAAATAAAAGCAAAGATCCTTTCAAAAATCTGTGTCCGTATCCTAAACACTCAATGAACTTCCCACACTGTCAAGCCATCACCGCCAACTGTTTCCTCCAATGAGGAAAACACTATTTTGATGAATTTTCAGAATTAAGAGTGTATTTTGGAGTAAGTCTTCAGGAGGCACAAATCTGTTTGTCTTTTTTTTAATCCTCTTGACTCTACTTCTAAACTCTATTCGTGTTTTGATTCACTATTACAAAGTATGTATTCCAGAAATTCTGCATTATTTTTCATTACACTATTTGCCTGAATTTAAAAGTGCATGAATAGGAGAAATTCTGACAGTTCTAAAAAAAAAATAAAAAAATTTAAAAGCCACACTCTCTCTTTAAAAGCTTAGAGCTTTGAATCAAAATTCTGAAAAATAAAATCTTGCCATGTCACTCCTGTAAAAGCTCTCCAGCAGGATTAGAGAGGAGAAAGTCAATGGCATCCCATGCCTGTCAATTCAATGCTCCTCCGGAGCTGATGCACACTGATGCTATACCCAAGAGAGATGCACTGCTCTTCAATAGGAAGCAAATTGCATTCTCCATTAGGATGAATTTCCAAACTACAGAATGTGTCTAATTTTAATTTGCTACACACAGATAATTGACTTTATACTGAAATTGCTGTCATTTTATGTTTATCATATTCAGATCTGAAGAGCCACCTGAGGAGCAGTAATACCATAAATAAATCAAACCTGAGAAGAGTTATCTTTTCTGCTTACTACAAATGAAAGCAAAGAATATCTGCCCCATTCCCAGGACACACACTGAATCTTCCCATGAACCTTGTTTAACATGTGACATACCAGGAAATCACATCTTTGTACATCACACTTGTTCAGTGCTATCTGGTGGAATTATATTACTGTTGCAGCTGGTACTTTACACAGGACAAGATGCAAGGTTTTTTGTTTCGCCTCCAAATTCTTCCATTCTTTGGCTCATCGCTGCAGCGCACCACTTACCTACTGCTCTTCAGCTTTCTGCTCTGCACACATTAACAACTAGTTATCAAAAGCCTGTACATCATCAATCTGTGCTCCAGCATGGTCACACTAAAATATTGTACAGTTCTTCCTACAACTTCAAAAAACATGAAATGTTTTTTGATACTTCAGTTCTCATTGTATCAGCAAAGCTTTACTCTTCTTTCTTGAAAGTACTCAACACTAAAGCTCGGCTTACAGCCACGTTGCAATCCCGAGAGAGAACATATGAATGCTAAGGATTATGAAAAGCAACGACAGAGAGAACAGTTCCTCTAGATCACAAGTAGCACACAGGAGATGATCTTACTTTTAGATCATAGTGGGTCGAGATGAAACAGTAACTTTCTTTTTCACCTTTTAGAAGTTACATGTTAATCTTAATGTGCTGCCTAGGATTCATCCATAATTATATCCTACAAAAATTCCATTATACTATCAAGCAGCCCTCGTTTTCTTTTCTTTTCTGGCTTGGGGCATGTATTATTCTGTGTCTATTAAACAACTCTTCTGCTTTGAAACCAAAAGCACATGGAGGAGTTAGAAGGCAGAACCTCTGAGAGGTGTCACTAAAAATCTCTGACTTTCTGCACAGAAATTGCGAGTATCGATTATTTACAAAGGTCTAGGGACTACTGGGATATACAAACTGCAGAAAACACATGGAGTTTTGGGAATGACAATATGGCTCAGCACAAAATTGAGAGACACTTGGTAGTACTTCCTGCTGGAGGGCATATGTCATCACCACATGGCAAATCATGGAAGTGTGAAATAGGATCATTATGATCTCCTGCCCCCTATTCTGAAATAATGACAATGAAAACAATCTATTCCTCACTCTTCCCATGAATAGCAAGACTTGAAAAGAAACAAGAAGAATATTGAAACAAAACATATTGGGGAAGAAAAGTGATTTTTCAAAAGTGTCTGCAAGCTCAAGCACTTTAACTTGCAAGTGCATTTTCATTTTAGTAATAATTAGCTCCCCAGTCAAAAGAAGTAGTATTCAGAGTAGCACTCATTTACAGCAATTACAGAAGAATGCAAAATAGCACCTGAAGAGCTCAGGCTGACCAGCGAGTTCAGAGCTGAACAAAGGAAGGCTCAGAACACCAACTGCAATGAGCAAGCTTTCTCAGGCTTACAAAGCCCAGGAGTTTGCTACAGATTCTTCCTTGCTTTCCAGCTCATCTCCACACAGACACAGCAGACTCCTGGAACAGGTCGAATAAGATACACAAGACTGCTGTTCCGTTAAGCTTTTGCAAAAAGTGCTAAACTACATTATTTAAGGGGGAAAGCAATTCACTAGTCATAAAAGAAAAAAAACACCTAAATACCACTGAATATCACATTAACTACAGGAACCAGAAGCCAACTCTTCTGTTATTACCCTGCTGATAGCAGCTACATCTGCTCCCACACACAGAAGTGAGACACAACGCTGTCCCCAAAAATGGCGAAGTAGTTGGTTGGAAAACTTACCCATGGTGCATAAGGGCTCGTCTCCTCTCTGTCCCCTCCTCTGCAAACTCGGCTTGCCTTACAGCCTTGCGGGGTAAAGCCCTTTTTCAGGAGGCCCATATGGAAAACTCCTCATCTCACAAAATTTAAGTCTACTGGCTGCAAACTTTTTTTGGTTTACAGCTTCAGGTTTCAGGAGGTTTAAGCACTACCTTCTCCCACGACAGGAGAGACCTCTCAGCTCCTGTTTCCGTAGGGATTTCAGTCAACCCCAGGTCCCTCCACCGCTGCAGGCCCCAGGGGCGTTTGCAGCTCCCCCATTATATTCGCCCTTCCCGCCAAACTCCCTCACAAGCTGCGCCCGAGTCCGGGCTTCACCCGTCTGGAGGCTGGGCCTTTCACACCCCCCCTCAGCCCCAATTACCTCCTAACGAGCAGCACTTTCCCCACCAGCCCCTTGGCCTGGGCCACAGCCGGAGGGGAGCTGCTGAAAGGCGAACAGGTCAGTAAAACTGCTGCCAGCATGAACTTAAGCAGTAAAGCCTAAGGTTATTAAAAAGCGGGAAAGAGGAGGGTGCAGGCGATGGTCCCCTGAGATATTCATCAGTAATCAGGGAGTTATGTGCAGCCCTGATAGCATTTACTGGAACATATGTATTTGGTCTCATATTTACTCTGTGATGAGGAAAGAGCACATCCTGACCAGGGTCTTTCTGCTGTCAGGGTTTTACACAGGCCTAGAGGTGCTGCATATAAAATTACTGCAGAGCTGGCAGAGACCCTCTCCCCCTTTGCAAGCCTGACCCTGGCAGTTCAGCAGTCCTGCTAGCGCTGCATGCACTCGGCACAGTGTCACCATTTCTCAGGAGGCTACAGGCACCCGCACTCGAAGTAATAGCCTGTCTGGTACTTTACATGTTATGAGCTGCAATAAATCTAGCTCTTATTTATCTGTTTCCCTGATTAAAGTACCCTCTTCTTCCCACTGGTTGGGATATTGAGAGTCCTGCTTTTTTTCTAGTCATATCCCCGACTCCATATACTGTGTGGGGTTATTGTCTGCAGCTGTGGAACAAGTTACTGTCATCAGCTGAGGGGGTGTTCACAGCCACTGAACTGCAGTGTCCTGTAGAGACAGCTGAGCTCCCTACAACTAGTTCCTTTCACTTCTAGTAGCTTTTTAACATGAGTGTTGTGAAGCTACCATTCCCCATTTATTTTTTCAGGTTGTCCTGGGCAGCAGCTCATTCACAGCCCAGATCACTGTGGCTCTGAGCTTTTGTGTTCAAAACAGCTTCTTGAGATGCTGAGATCCCCTTCACCCGGCCTAGGCAGGGAGAAGTGACTGGAATCTCGATTTCCTACTCTCCCAATGAGTGCTTCAAGTGGCAAAGGTGGGACTGGATGTAAAGGCGGAGAGAATATTCCAGGGAAAAACTGAGGAAGGGCTAATTTACATTCTAGCCCTGAGAAGGAAGGAAAACATTTCCAAGCACCAAACCACTTCCAGGATCTGGAAAATTCTTTCCTGCTCAGACCTAATTTATCTTACTAATAGATTTCCCCTGAGGAGGGCAAAGGATGAGGCAGCAAATTTCTGCAGAGAAAGAAGCTTGTTTCTCACAGTGGCAAAGACATAGATGAAGGACCCCACGGCCTGGCAGGAACGGCAGGTATGGCAGGTGGAACATGTCTCCGTCTCAATGATCTCAGCTGGCTTGCACAAAGCTGAGCTTTCAAGACAAGTCTTGGCTCACTGCAGAGTATTCTGGGTGCTCTGGCTGGAGCCATTTGAATTTACAAGTTTCTTTTCCAGTTCAAAGAACTTCAGATTTTTTTCTGTTATAACATGCAATGAAAAAAAAAAAAAAAGGAAAAAAAANNNNAGGAAAAAAAAAGAAATTTAATTTCCAGAAATTTTCTAGCCAAATACAAACCTGTTTTGATTAAATTAAACATTCTTACTCCTTTTTTTATACTATAAGAATTATTATATAAGATTTAAAAAGATAAAAAATTGACTGTTTCTTTATATGAAATCGTTTAAAATGTGGTTTTTATTGAAATCAACACTGCCTCATTAATCTATCACAATTCTTTAAAATTTTTATTCCCTGTGTTAACCAGAGTACTTAGCTTCTATAGTTAAAAAGTGTGATTACTGCCATAAAGTCACAAAGTATTTTCATCTGGAATATAAATGGAAGTAACCTTTCCAAACAGAATATATTAACATATGCTAGAAAATCCACTGGTTACTCTGAGACCTCTTTCTTTCAGTCTTTAATCACTTAAAGCCATCATTTTAGAGTCAGTTTTACAAATGGCAAAAGGACCTATAGCTCTCTTGAGAATGTGAGATCTTTTCTCAATCCAGGCAAGGTCTTGCAAATGTACTATATTCTAGTAATTATTTTTTAAGCAGAAATGTCATCCTAGTGCCTAAAATGATAAACAAATCTGATTCTTCAGAATTCCATTAAGCTCATTGCAATTGAAATAATGGTTATCTGAGAAGTACAAATATGCAGATGGCTTCACGCTGTTATATCTTATTCTTCCAAACAGAAGGAAATTAGAAGAAAACAGAAACTAACAGATATCCCCAGGCAAGATTTGCAAGACCCTGAAGACAGTTGAGAAGCACATCTGTTGCTCATCTCCTTTTGTGATATGGAGAACAAAACTGATACAATGCATCTAAAAGGGGGTCAAGTAAGGAGAAAGGAAGGGAAGTAAGTCATCAAACGCTCAGGAGAGTTCTATCCTGGGTTTTAAAAGACCATCTCTCTCTGCAATATCTTAAATCAATAAAGATCAAGATCCTAAAGGATTTCAGTGGTAATACTTGCTTTTTTTCAGTCCCTTTTTTCCAGTTCCCAGAAGCACTGTGCTGTCTTTTGAAGGTACATCCAAAGGCTTTGTCCACCAGGAGTTTTAAGTGATGTGGGGGTATGGATCCTGTAGCATGGAGCAGCTACCTGGGGACTGGGCACTGCAGTGTTCAGTGACTGCGATAGGGGTCTGGAGCTCCTTGGATCTTGGTGGCCATCATATAGACTATGCACACTTGAATTTCCTACCATCTTTCCTCTTTTTTGATCCATTTAGCCTCTAAGGCCTTTGGGCTTTAAGTAGGGATATGTTCTACGTGGATAGGCAAGGTATGTAGAAAGATGGGGCATTAAATCTTCAGCTCAGCTTTCAGAAAGCCTCCACACTTCAGCTAATAAATAACAATTTGGAACAATGTCCTTGCCATTTAGCACTAAAAATATCCCAAATTTCCAGTATGTTTGTGATTAAAAAATTAAAAATTTCCTTGCTCTTGGCAAGACCTTTTTCTGAAAGGTGGCGAGTTTGGTAATGTGAACCTTTGATGCTGCTGTATCTTGAGCACATGAGAGCGAGCTCAGTTGTCTATCTGTGTCTGTAGTGAGGACATATTAAATAATTTGTTTTCAGAGTTTCAAATCACTCAATATGTAATCAATGCAACTTGTCTGCCTCAGTTTATCTTGTGTAATATAACAAGCACTAACTACCATTGCTTATTTTTATGAAATTGCATTCTTTAACTTGATTTGACACTGCTCTAGCTCGCTACTTCCCTCCCAGCAACAGCACAGTGTACGGAGGAAGTCTGATTTGCAACAGAAATCTATGTGTTTATATAGATCAAGGCAGAGGTATTATTTCCTATATAAAAATTAATGAATGTAATAATCACAGAGAGCATTTACTACCAGAAGGAACATGAGCTCATTGACCTAGCAATAAGCCCAGGCAGGGCTTTATGGATGGAGTTTTTTACTAATTAGTTTGATGGAGGAAAGAAACATTGCACAGCACAATGATGAATAAAAGCTAAATAGCCAGCTAAGTTTGTGCCCTCACCTATTATCTTCTCTGCCATTTCCTTTCCATATTTATTCAGCTGCTATTTAAATGACTGAAGATTAGAACAAAGAGGAAGCCTTTTAATTGTGTAGGCCATCTTTTCTCTATTGAAAAGCTGAGTTTTTTCAATATTGTGCTTTTTTTTCCTGTGGATTTGTCTACATAGCTAAAGAGCAACAGAAACATACCTTAAACTGAAGCAATATTTACATACAAGTTTGCATCTGAGCCTGGACCTATGAAGCAAACATTTTTCTGGGTCATAGCCTGTTTTCTAGAGATCATGCTTCCAGACTGCTATGCATAGGTATTTTGACTACCCAGTGCCCTTGCGGCCATGGATGCGGGAAAAACCACAGCTCATTTATGAAGCAGTCATCTATTCTATATATTGAAGACACAGCAGGGAGAGCTCATACTAGATTTCAAGGGCTAGGAGCAAAGATTTCATTTTACATGAGGATTATATTCTTATCATAACTCCTACTGCTTGATTTTTCAAAGTCTAGATTCCCCCCACTCCCACTTTGAGAAGTAGCTCTGGCAGGATTAGGAGGCAGATGACTCGACGTGCTGCTGAAGTGTCTGCGAGTGCTGCTGGAACATCCTGCCATAGCATTCCCAGCCCTCAGAGGGCCTTTACAATGACTCCCACCGTGCTTTGTGAGCTGTTACCCAGCAATGCTGAGTGAGCCAGCTCTCGTACTGTAACATACATGGCAAAACTTCCCTGATTCGGGCAAATGGGAAAAAGTGACCTAAGAAGTCTGTATAAAGAGTGCTGTGACACCACAGGTCTGGGCTTAACAGAACCAGAGGGTCAAGAGATTCATTTAGGTACCTGAAAATGCAAGTAGGTGTTTATTAGATGTTTTAAAATATGTAATCCTGTAACTTTTATTAAAACTGTGAAATAATGTCCTTGCTTACCTTTTGGAAAATCCAGCTCTAAGCCTTGGCCTTCAGTGCTCCAGGAAGCTGAGTTACAGAGAAAGCAGCCAACTTGTATTTTAAGGAAGATTAGGAAAATGTCAGTGTAGGAGAGCACAGCATCCAGCTAAGGTGGTGCCACCACTGGGCTAACCCTATTCTAGAAGCCACTTACTCTCTTAAAAGAAAAAAACATGAGCAAATAATGATAAGCTAGGTGTCTAATTCAGCTATCTGTAATGACAAATGTCTACATTCAGGATTAAGTAATTAAATTTATTGAATATTCATGTTTAATGAAGTGCAGAATAACTCTTTTGTGTTTTTATTTAGGGTTTTGTGATGTACGTGTAAAACAGATTCAGTACTGATATTAATCACCCCATCTTCCTGGCATGAGCACACATAGCCACATGGATCCTTATTAATGCAAGCTTACAGAGCTTGTTGCAGAGCTTGCTCGTTTAAGTTGGTCTTTCCTTCCTTTATAGCAGGAAAAAACAGTTCTGTTTCAAATGTTTTAAGCCTCTATTAGTTTCTTCTGTGCCTGGTAGTAGGGAGGCTTGGAGTGGAAATGTGTTAGTGGTTTACCACAACCCTATACTTAAAAAAAATTACTAGACTCACTGTGATGAGAGACCTGTGAAAAAACTAGTCTTTGTGATGGGGATTTAATTATTCTAGTATTGGCAAAAATGAGAGTTAAAGGAGGAATCAACCCGCTGACTTCCCCAGGCAGTAAAAAACAGGTTTATCTTTCACTGTTACTGAGCTCTTAGATATGATAAATTCAATAATGGTCCAGCGGGTATTTAGAGCTTTATGATAATATATTGCTGGGCTTAAAGTAATCATGGTCTTCAGCTACAAATACAACTTGAGACAACATCATTCTACTAAGCTCAAATATTCCCAGAACGATGGTGGGAGAGGAGGCAGAAAAAGGAAAAAGAGATAGTTAAAGCAAACAGTAAATAATGCAATCATGTGGATCCCAGTAACAGCAGTTAAAAGTGATAATGTAAGTTACTGGAGTAAAACAGCGACATATCAAATATAGACAGAAAGCAATTACAAAAGGTATAATAGAAAACAGAAAGGACAAGCTGGCTGATGTAAAAAGCTCACAAAAGCTGTGTAAAACATTCAAGGGGAAAAAGCTGCACTTGCTAATAATAATCCATGAAGGCTCAGAGAATGCTAATTAGTGTAGAGCTGCTTTTTAGTTGTACAAGGACGTATGGGCCTGTTTCAGGTTTGAATAAATGACTGAATGACAGAGACTAAACTCACTGGTGTTCTTCTAAAAGCAAAAAAAATAAATAAATTAGAGTTCTGGCATCAGTCGATAATGCACCAGAAATACATTTACTGGATTATCAGAGACTTTTCAGAGATTTTCTAAAGCCATCAATCTATGTGCAAGAAAAATATGACTTACCACACATAACATGAACCCACCACATGGTGTGATTTGAGCCAGTGCTGCTCTGCTCAGCTCAGGAAATTTGCTACCTTTTAAGTCTTCTCCAAACCATTCATTTTATTGCACTGACCTTTGCCAGCAGCCCAATTTAAATTACTTTCAGACTGGAAAAAATAGAAATACAGAAACCATACAAAGTAAGCAATACTGAATAGGAGGAAAATTAGACACCAATCATCTCAGCATTTAATTCCACATTCAGCCTCAGCTATTCTGACCAAGTCAGTTACTTGCACATCTAGCAGCATTTTCAAATCTATCTTACCTTCAGAAGCCTCCGTGCTTAGTCCATGTTTCTCAGCACATGAGGCTCCTCAGGGCTAAGAATAGTGCTCATTACTTATTAAGACAGCTGATTCTACAGCTGTACTTTCAGTATCGAAAGAACAGAATTCAGACAAGGAAAAACAGCAGCAGCAATCAAGTAGCAGTCTCAGATGTGCAATGATGAAGGCCCCCAGCTTTGCCTTCTTATATTCACAGTATGGACGTATTTGCTGATAGAAAGCAAAAATATTTAAGGATAACACCATAGTATTGAACCACCATATCAGAAGATGGCATGTTTACTGTCAGCCTTGACTAAAACCCTTTTCTTTCTTTCTTTGGTGAGCTAGGGAAGTCAGCAAGGATCATGGCTATTCTGCTGCTTAAAAACTAACCTGGTAGGAGGTGGGGAGTCTCTGTCAGTATCTTGGCACATAAAGTGGTAACACTGACTTTGGAGATTTCCTCCTGAAATCCCATCCTCCATAGGAAGGGAAGCACTGAGCTGGCTGCCATGTTGGGCACTTCATCCCCAGCTTGGCTCCAAAGAGATCTACAAACCCAATCTCACACTACATTATCATTTCCCTACTCTGTGTTTTTTATTAACAAATGAACACTTAGCCCCAAGAATGTGATTAATATAACTTAAGTGTTTTATATTAAATAGTGCCACTCAGCAAACACTGAGATTTAGATTTAAAAAGTGAATGTGACAAAGAGTGTTAACTACAAAGAAACTTGTGCTTCTTCACTCTTGCTAAGAATGCTTGTTTCTCTAAGTGTTTGGGTTTTGCTTTTAAGCACATTTATTTTTTAAATTGTTGTATCTTTATTTAACAACATTGTTGCTTACACAGCAAAAACACTTGTTCTTGCAATCTGACAGCCATCTAATAAAGATGATGCTTCAGAAACTAAGCTGAACCATCTATAAAGACATTGTAAAACTCGCTAATGATCCATTTCATTCTTAAACAATAGAGTTCTATGCATCACTGATGAGCCAACCAAACAGATGTAATATTCAGTGTTGATTTTGACAGAAAAATCAAATAACACACAATGCCATCTTTATCCGGAGGGCCTTACTCTCTTTTCCAACAGAATTCAGCCATTTGCTTGCATTTAACCCATCGAGCAAATGAATTAATCTTTCTTTCACTCTCATGCCTGCAAAAAATAGTAAACACTGAGCCTCAAATGTTTTCTACTAGGCGTCAACATCCAAATGTTAGTCCTATTCTGCATCTATTCTCCGTGTTAACATAAATTGAAGATGCAACAAGCAGCTTTAACTGACATTTTCTATAGGAAATACTGAAAAGGCCAGTCCAACTGGTAGTGATTCTGCTCTTTTAGAGCAGAAAAATCAATTTCAAACCTTAGTTATGCAAAGCAAACGATACTTATAAGCTCAACTCAGAAGAGTACAGAAGGTAATGATGAACTGAATCTGCCATTTCTGCACTGAAAAGCACTGGAACAGAGTCACGCCGTATAAAGGAGATCCACTAGACCTACATACTCTGTTACACCAACAGGGCAGAGCTCTCACCACCCTAGGTCTGTGGGTAAAGGGCTGTGAAGACTGCAGAGCACCAGGAACCACCCAAGTACCTGGGCAAAGCAGCTGGAGGCAGGAGGAGTTTGCCCATGCAGACCACCTTGTTCATACAAACATTCCCTCCCAGTGCCCCAGTTCATGGCCAGCGTGCACAGACCTCAGCCTTTCCTTGCTTTATGCACGATGCTCTGGGGACTTAAGAGACCCCACACTGCTGATTTTTCTGCTTGTGTCCGATTATTTGTTTCCAAGTATAACAGGAGATGCTGATTTCTTGACATTTAGTTCTGCTTTAGAAAATTACCTTGTGCGTTAGTTTTCCTGTGTTCTCAGAGCACCATGAATTCTCTGCCAATTGAGAAACTGCAAGCTACAGTATTTCTTACAAACACACACTTCTAAAGCAGAATAAACCTCAAAACACAGGGCTGGAAGCAAGTAGGCCACCAGTGTGCTGCAGAAGGCAAAGAACATTTTGAGAAGAGACACTAGGAAATCCTAGGTTTAGAAGCAAGCATTAAATTAGCAAGCATTAATACTTTTTTCTTTTCTTTTCTTTTTATTAACAGCATTTCCAGTGTTTAAAGTCACTCATTATCAAGTCCCACAGTTCAGAGGTCAAAATATCCAGTATTCCTTCAAGGCACATGGACACGTGCTTTTCCTCATACATTCCCCCAGAGTAGCAATATCTGGATAAACATTAACCAGCTTAAAATAAAGATTGAAAATATACAATTTATTATAAGTCTTAAAACACTTTGCTTTTTTTCCCCATATAAAATTCAAGGTCATTAAGTAGAGAGCATGACAGTTTATTTAGAGCTTCATCATAAACTCTCTACACACAGGATTTTTCAACATTCTTCATTTTTATTATGATCGTGATAGAATTTCCCTCAGACAGATTAGAATGATCACCGAATGAAGTTTTAATTATTTAGCCAAAGTAATGCCAAAGCCCCCCCAAAATAGCATAAAATCTTTAGCATCCAAATTTCTAAGAATGGTAAGGTCTGTAAGCTTAAATATTTAAATGTAAAGGAACTTTATTTCATGTACTGTCAAAGAGAAACATTGCCACTTACTGGCAGTACCAATGTCTTTGCAGTATTTGTAGGCATTTGTGTGCATCTTCCAAAAGCTCTATTAACCTTTATATTATTTGTCAATAAAAAGCCCCATTAACATTTAAACTGTGTACGTCCAACTGTCTACTTCAAACAAGAATCAAAAGACAGCCTGTAATAAATAGCTGGTTTTTACATTACTGAGACTGTGCACACTGGATATTTTGAAAAGCTCGCATTTCTTAAAGTAAAAAAAAAAAAAAA
>VWZY01007988.1:48458-75860 GCA_013399075.1 Chloroceryle aenea
AAAAAAAAAGATATAATCCATTATTAATTGGCAAGAAGGCTGCACATGGCCTGAGCAGTAGATGTGACAGGCACACAGGCAATTTTGTATCAGCGACAACACAGTACAGCTTTGGAAAGAATAGTACAACCATTTGGAGCTACTTCAGGAATACTGGAAATTTACATTAGATCACACTGTGTATGAAACTGAAATTTAAACTTTGCTTTTGCAGTAGGATCAGCAAAACTTACCTGACATTAACAACTCACCTTACCTGACATTAACAACTTGTCTTCATTGGGCAAAAACTTTATTATAATCAAAGACAATATAATCATTGGATAAGAACGGAAATCACAGCTGTGCAAGGTGACAGACTCTTCAGTCAAGCTGCTGAACTGGAAGTGCCAAAGACGTAATTCACCAGTTCACTTACGTCCCCCAACACTTTGCTGTTTCAAGCACCACTGCTTTAGTAAAATCCCTATGTGCTGCTTTTGTAAAGTGGGCATTTCAAAAGGTAAGGAAAAGGGATCCCAAAATCTAGAGATGGAAAGCGAAGTCAAGCAGTCTATTACCACGGCTTTCACAAATCAGTAATGAAGACAGCACGACCTGTTCCACTGAAGAGGGAAAAAAAAAATCATGAATTGTCTTCAAGTATGGGAGATGCACTCACAGTGACAAGAGGCATTCATTTCATTACTTTACAACAAGGAAATCTATAGACTCCACGGAAAATTTACAACCAAACTGGAGCTAGTGTGACAATCGGCACTCATGGAGCAACAACAAAAATGTATAGTCCACAAATTCAAAAATGCATTTTAGTGGCTTCACCTTCTCAGGCTGCAGTTTGACAGAGCACCACTTCATGCAATCACCCCTTTCATCTCATGTCCGTCTTGTCTTCTGTTTTTTTGTTTGTCTCTTTGCATCCTCTGAGCCACCTGTGTCAGAACCTGTCTGTCCAAGAGCACGTACTCCCTGCAATCGAGTTGTGAGCTGTAGCAATAACGGAATAAGCTGGCAAAAAAAAATTAAAGAATTTTAAAAATTAAAAAATGGGAAAAAGTAGAAGCAGCTTGTGATTACAATGGAATGTAAGGTCTGAATAACAATGTTCTTTAGACTCACGCATCCCCCAGACAAATAAAATCTATTCTATAAATGGCACATATACAAAAATATCATCAAATGTCAGCAAATCTTGGGAAGGCAACAAACCAAACTTCTGGGAATTTCTAATAATCAAAAACTGAAGTGATTGTCAGTAATTTTTTTCCCTGCAGCCATCTAGTCATGAACAGCACTTTGAGTCCTGAGTCTAGAAGATGATTGCTATTTTCAGTGGAGGTGCTTTCAGTGACCCTGTAGTAAATCCTGGCGGATACCTTGTTCTGTGCTGTCTTACCCATGTTTGAGAGGAACTCAAACTGCACAGACAGATTTCTTTTATCAGCACAACAGAAACCCGGTCCCATCAGAGAAAACTGGTAGAGCATGCTCGCTAACAAAAGACAGAGGGGGTTATATTCTAGGTAAATTGCTCTTGGGACCTTTTCACTAGGGAGGGTGTAAAGCTAAAGAGCCAGACTTGATGGCTTGCAAGATTTTCTTCCGTCTGATTGTTCCTGAACCCGATAAAATAATTATTTTCATTCCATTATTGCTGGCTCTGGTTATCTGAACTTGAACAATGGTGTATTTTTGTTTCTCAGAGCATCAAATGAGAGGACGAAATTCAGCAACAGCACAGGAGCTCACCTTCACCCTATGTTTTTTTAAAGGAAGGTAATTGTCCAAAACTTGGCTACATTGAGGCTTTTCTTAAAATATGTCACAGAAGGTGACTGATGACTTCCATCTCTGTCTGGGTAACCACCTCAAACAACCCTCACTTCACACGGTACACAGTCTTCATTGACAGGACAGTAATGTTTGGATAAGACAAAAAAACCACAACTGTGACCCACCTTATCGTGGTTGTAACCAGCCAACAACAGAAGCAGAGTCAGTGGTAAGGCGATGTAAGATCCTTGGGCAATATCTTGTTCAGGCAGCTTTCTCTGAAAACAGTGAGGAACGTATTGGTGGGTTTTGTTGTTGTTTGTTTGGGTGTTGTTGTTGATTTGGGTTTTTTGTTTTGTTTTGGGGTGGGGTTTTTTGTTGTTGTTTTTGTTTGTTTTTTAAACAGTCACTTCGACTATGAAATCCCTCAGCTTTAAGCAACATCAGCAACAGGATCACGTGGCACATCCAGCCTTTCCCATCTGACTTCCTTATAAGTGCTGCTCTAAGATTTACTTTACCTTCAACTACAAAGCAGTCCCATTGATCAGATTCATTCATCTGTTACCTTCTTCCTGGGTTTTGCTGGTTTTTAAAGCTAATTCACTGATGGTCAGTCTCCACTTTACAGTCAGCCTGGTGTGCTTTGATTGACCTGTCATAGGCTGCCCAAGCCTCTGTGATCCCAATGACAATACTACAGCAACCATACTAGCACAGCAGCTTCCAGGCACATCTGCATCATTCATCTACCACTGTCATTTCAGGTTTCCCTCATCTTTTGCCAGCATCCTAACATGCAGTGATGCAGAAAAGAACTAAATCATTTAAGTATTACAGAAGGAACACTTTGCTAAATTGACTGCACTGTTCAGAAGTACAAAAAGACACCTCTCTCTCTCAAGGGCATTTTCCCCTGATACGATTTGAAATCCCTCTGCTTTACCCTCTAGCTCTGCTCCAATAACTAAAGCTCTCTTTTTGGCCTGCTGACACCTCCTTCATATACACAGAAGTCTTTGAAGGAATTCCAACAACAATTCCATCTTTCTCCTTCATCCCCCAGTTACTGCAACCATTCAGTTAGCATCATGGCATCAACTCCTTCCTAAACTCCTTACCTGCCTCCCATAATATATGAGGTTATTACATCCCTGCCTGATGCCTTAAATGTGGCCAAATCCAAATTCATTGTCATTGTAATGCCTCTCATAAACCCTTTTACATTTACATTAATAGAAAACTTGGCCAAGCCCATAAAACATATTCAGGCTATAGTACCAGACATTGCTCTCAAGGTGAAGGCTTGAACATTTAAGTATTTTGTACTTACAGTGGGACTAAAGATCAGTGTAATGTGTTTATGATATCCAATAGCAGTGAATGAAACTTGAGGCAAGGAATAGTCATACTGTGATTTAGATAATGTGGAATCCAGAAGCACCATGTAATTCTGTGGGTAAAAAAAATACACTCAGTCTACAGCAGTTGTGTCTGAGACAAAATTAGATTTAAGGACAAAAGTCAATTTAACAGGCTTCAAATCTTCTGTGACACTGGTTACTCCAGCATGAATACAGTGGTACACCAGAAATAACACTTCAGTGTCCTCAGGGAAAAGAATTTAGATGAGCTAAGCTAATTATTTATCGATGTTCTTACCTCTCCATCTCGGAGCAGCGGTGGGAAATGGAAAAACAGGGACAAGCCTAAGTTGACTGTATGAATTGGGTTGTCAAGATTTTCACTCTTGTAGAGCTTCACCTGTGAAGAAAGCACAAAACAGGTATTTGTTAGCTTGCAACACAACAGATATTTCAGACATCCCATGTCTTAAGGGATAAAAGCACTTCAAAAATCGTCCTGTGTTTTATAAACAAGAGTTGTCAAGTAAAAACACCTGAAATTAGTCTAATCTGGGATGTGAAAAGTCACACAAACTTTTTTTACAGAAGTTGAAATAATTTAAGAACAAATGAAGTCTGACATTTTCAACTATCTAGTGCATTAAAAGTAGTCTGTGCTGTGCTTCAGCCAGAAGTGAGTAATTCTTTTAAATAATCCCAACAGTTTCACCAGAATTTGCAGCTGGGGGCTGTTTTTATTTCTCATAGAGAATCATTTTGCTTGATTTCAATTTCTCTACACTCAACAAGCTAGATATCCTCAAGCTGCAGAATAGGCCCGAAGTCCTCAGTAAATACAGTTTACTCAGAAACTCTCCTAATTAAGAGGCTTGTACCATCGTTGAATAAGGCCGGTAGGGGCAGCAGCACCTTCTTAGACGAGGCTGCCTGGACACACAAACATTTAATCAGCCACCGTGGCTTCTCCAGAGGACATAATAAGCAAAGTGATGGTTTCTGTGGTCCACTGCGAAGGAGCCTTCTAGGATCACTACCATCATTTGTAAACCTCTGGATGAGATACTTGCCAAGATTCAGCTCTCCTTGCAGACACAGTCCTACTAAATTCTCACTGATTCTGCCCAGTGCTACCAGGGATGGAGCTCTTATCACAGCTCACCAGAGCATTCCCAGTTGTTTCATCAAGCCCACACAGCCAGAAGGGACCAGACTGAGGTCACAAAACTACTCCCCTGTGTATCAAAGTTTAGCACATCTTTCGAAGACACCATTTTCTGCCTTGAAAGCCAGAGTACTGACATGCACCCATCAACAGCACTCATGAATTACCTGCAACGCAAGACACAGCCTAACATGAGACAGGTACAGCCTCGGATAACTTCCATATAATTAAATTTTGACATCAGTTCCTATTTTCTTGGGCTGAACTACAAGAGTCTAAATTTCTCCAGAAAGGTGGGAAGCTTGCTCAGGTGCTCTTCAGTAGGTGATACATTTTCCCTTCACACCTGCTCTGAGTGTTCAATCCTTTGGATGTCTCCCCAAAAATCCCAACAGCAATGAGATCTTGGCAGGTGAGACACGACAGACTAGTTTGAAAGAAATCCATGCACTGTAAGTAACATTTCTAGAAAATATTTTAAACCTGAGAACTGGTGCTATAACTCTTATCACACTAATACCTCTTGCAGATACTTCCAGCATTTGCACCCTGATACAAAAGGAGCATGGGTGTTGAGCGAGGTTTTTCAGATCACAGTGTAGTCTCTTGACTTTTGAAAATTTCAGCTCTACTGTTTGTCTTATACTCTCTCTTACAACTGTACTTTTAAGTTCATGTGTCCTATGGTATCACTGTATTCCAAGTATCTTCTTGCTAGCAGATGTGCATGTCAAAAATTCCAGGTATTTCAGGAATTAATGCAGTTCTCTAATACAGAGTTCTCAATTTACCCCTGATGTCTTGCTCTCCCTATGCACAGGGCACCCCTAATCAGGAAAGCAGACCTAGAAATGTACAGCCCAACCTCAGAAAGTATTTCTTAAGCACACTCCCATGAAAAATGGAAACATTAAAGCAGACCAGTAAGGAACACTGGAATCTTAATTCTATCTTGATTCCAATTCACCTTCATTAAAGAATCAGTCATAATCTGAACTATATGTGTGCTCTGGCTACTGAACAACTTCTAATGACCCTACAGAAAAACATTGGGAAATCAATGGCAAATACACTTGACAAAGATGAAAGGCTTGAACTTACACATAATGTGGAGAGATATTCAGAAGATGTAATTACATTTCCACTTAAATCAAACTGATTAATTTGCCGGAATGCTATAATATGAACATCATCAATGTCACTGTTCCCAACCTGCAACACAAGACAGTCATGTTTTTACCTAAAGAGGGACAGATAACAGGACAGTTAGCACATCACAAATATCGCTCATAATTTTAAACAAGAAGTGAAATTTGTTCTGTACTAACCACATGGAAATTTGAATGCTTTTCAATTGCAAGTGCTTTTCCTCCAGAGTCCACAGTGCAGTCCACACACAGCAGACTTTTGTGTTTCTAAATTCAAACTCCAATCAGAGCTAAAGAAAGACATTTACTCAAATAATAACTACATTAACAGAGAGATTACAGTTAGGCCAGGTGCCATATCAGCAGTCTGGTGCCACTGAGGCTGTACATTTTTCCTGCAGGTGTCTTTCAAACACTTCTACCTCCCGAAGAAATGGCAGGCTAGCCAGGATGCTGTTAGTACAAGGTACTGCACTCAGCTGTCACTTGCTGTACGTAACCTTCAGTGATTTTCCGCAATTTGGGTTGCCAATCTCTTCCCCTTACCAAACAACAAATGCTCTTAGCATGAAGTCATTCAGGATCTAAAGATTTCTGCCCTTCTATTTGCTGCAAAGGAGGGCATCCTGGTCAGACACGTGTCTGAGTTCAAATAATGCCCATCTCCCTCTGAAAAGTTCTGGACAATTAACCTTTGCTGGACATCAAGAGATAAACACAAGGCTGTAAGGGTGAAGGAATTTTTAACAGGATTTCATCCGGTCTTGATTCAAAGTTATTGTTACATTTTATAAAGAGTTCCTAGTCTGAATGACAGTTTCACCTACATCAAGACTGCAGGATTTGGACCAAATAAAGCATAACAAAATCTATCAATCGATCAATAACTATATACAAAGATAGTATAATATGGCAATTTATGACATCCTCAAGTTGCTACTGCTTTGTTCCATATCACAAAGAAATGCTGAAAGGTTTTCTATACATTTATTCTCTTGTTTCTTGATGTATAGTTTTTGTAACTGTGAAAGAATCTTTTTCATTTGTTTACTCTCTGGGCTTTATCTTACTTCAATTTAAGCTATGGTGCTGCCACACAATATGGGGCCTGTATTCAGGGAGCCAGCTTGCAGAAAACCACTCGTCTAAACATAACAAATTCAGCTACATTGCTGCTGACAGAACAGACATAATGCCTAGACAGATACATTTCATATTTAAGTGATAATACAAAAACAAAACAAAAAAAAATACCTCAATTGCCCGATGATGTGGTAAAGCTCTTTCAATGTGATCATTGCCTTCAGCTTTGAGTTGGACGTGATAAACACAACCAGGCTAAAAGGAACATTCAGATGATAAATCCCAATACTGAATAATACTTCCACTTTAGAAAATAGAGAACTTTCTAACATTCCATTTAAGATACACCACCCGAACAGATCTAACTCTATCCAGTTAAAGTTTTCCTGATCTCAGATAGAAAATTTAACTCAATAATGCTATTAGGGGTGTTTACTGCCACAGAACTTTCACTAGTTTATCACATTACATTGCTAAAAGAAATCATCTGCTGTGAAGTGCTTTAGCTAGAAAGAAAATACATTAAACAGGATTAAAACCTGATCAAATACTGCTTTCTACTTCAGCAAATTGCATACTCGGTACATAGTGGTCCCATAAATTCAGCTTCCACATTTCCTGCAGAACAACTTACTTCCCATACATTCTGTATAATCAACATCATATATGCACCCAATACCCTGCTAAAAATGCACTCAGTATTTCACGAGAGAAACTACACACTTCCCCAAATTGTTTTCACTAAGAAAACTCCCTGCTGTAAGGCCTGACCACTGCTGGCCACCTGTTAGACACACTCAGTACCTAGACAAGGGGCTCGTGTCACATCATGGAACTGTTGAGTGTTTGTGGAAGGCCATTACAGTGTGCTGGCACCGAGCCCTACAGATTTATACTGAAAGGGTCTTTTCCTGCTTTCCTAGAGTGAGTATTCAATACATGATTGTTTTCTAACACAGAGGGACTTGAGGGAATCTGAGCTAGCACATGTGATGGGAAAATAGAAATCAGCAGCTAATTAATAAAACATATTGATCCATTATCACACCAACATAAAGAAAAATGACAGAGAGTTTTCTAATCCTTACCAGAAGGCCACGTAGCCTGAACTTGCCCTCTTCATCTGTTATTGTGTCTTCTCCATAGATGCTACAATCCTTCTGTCCCACAGCTTCTACTGAGACTCCCTGCTCAGGCTCTCCATTTAGGGAGGAAACTGTGCCGTAACAGCTAGAGGTGTAAAGACAATCAATTGCTACACACATGCAGGTGCTGTTTTAATGCTCATTTTAAAGGCATTTATTGTTTATAACTAATGGGGGCGGGNNGGGGGGAGAAATACTTGATATATTTCACATAGCATAGGGGGGAAAAGAGGAATTCATAATGTGTATGTAAAACTGCTTAAAACATTAGGATTGGTTGCAATTCAAAGCACAACTTTAGGAATCCTAGTCCCCAACCTCCATGAACAGCAGCACTTAGCCTTGAGGGCAGGAAAGAAAGGATCTTGAAGTCAGATACCTGACTTGGTCTGCCTTCCCTAGACTAGTCCTCTCCTCTCCCACTGGATGTAGCAAAGCCACGTCCAGTGCCAGTGTTTTCCTAGCAATGTCTCTCCTTACAGTTCTGCCATCTGGGGCTTAGCCATCTATCCACATCTATGAGAAAAGGCCAAAGAAAGTACTGCCATGCAACATCACAAAGTTAAATTGTGCCTTCAGAAGTAGCCCCCAAACCCTCAGAACAGAGATGTATCAGAAGAAAACACATGTTTTGCATCATGTATACTGATCCAGTACAGAACATTTTGTACAGCATTTCAGCTCTACTGACCTGTAAGCTGTCCTGTAACCAGTGATCCGAATTTTCAGATTCTGTCCTTCCTGGACTTCAATCATTTGTGATGATGGTTCAAAGCGAAACTCTTTCATCATGGGTTTAAAATAATACTGGCCTGGGCTCTGCAAAGAGGCATAAAGGGAGCTGTTTACTGATAGTGACATAAAAATTTACCAACTCCAAATAACTGTGTTTCTGCAAGGGCTCCCTAAAGACCTTACATTCTCTGTCCCTGCCAACTGGTCAGAAACCATGAGCAGTGAAAACTGGGGAGCACACTGGACAAGAAACCAATACAACTCTACTAGGTGATAAAGCCTTAACAGGGAAAGGAAACTACAGCCCTGAGCCTTACCACAAGACCTCAAGGACGGGGAAGTGACCAGCTGATAAAGATGTCTGCAATGAAACTATTCAGGCATGTCTACACACATGTACAGATCAATAATTAATTAAATTTCTTTTCTCTAAAGAGTCTCAAATGATCATCAACAAACTGTCTTGTTTCATGTTTACAGACTACAAATTAGGAACGGAGATCAATCAACATCACCTACCACCAGTTGGGAAAAATTCTCTTGCCAGGATAGATTTCACATCTTTGACTTGCTAAAATTTTAAGTGCTTAAGTGAGTGACCGACATCTCTCGTGGATTACGATTTCAAAGGACACCAAACATCCACCTGATGTGGACTGAAGATAGCCAGCAGCATCCCTACTTTGCAGGGCAAAATACCACAGCATTGCACAGGCAGACACAGGCAGAATTATTTCAACTTACCAGATTGGAAAAAGTCAGCATGCCATTATCCTGTGTAAGGAGATTGGACCGAAATACCCCTCCACTGAGAGACAAGAGAACTCCAGCAAGAGCCTGGTCATCCTCTGATTTGATCTATTTTTGAAAAAGCAATAGTTTTAAGCGTGAGATTTTCTTTACAAAGAATGGTTTGATCCAGAAGCTCCTTACAGACTGCACAGATGTGCTGGCTCTGAGCTGTAAGCAGAAGGAAACGCGCCCCATCTGTAGCGTGTCCCCTCTTGTGAGACTGCAGGGCTACAGAACTTTGTGCTCTCAACACTGGGACAATCACAGCCACACACAGCATGTGTCACCAGGACAGCCATTCTATAGGACATGCTGGAGGCCAGAACAAAGTATCCCAAAGACTAAAACCTGGAAATGGTTGGACCAGACTATACATAAAAGGTCACCTTGAGGTCCAGCTCTACACAAGCAAATGAAGCCAGTCTTTTGGACAGCAGGCTCTAGCTTTCACTCTATTAACTTTGCAAAATATTGCAATCTGCTTGTTAAGTCATGATGTACAACTAAGCTCATCCACTGAGGTTTGTTTTCCCATGACAAAATTATCCTCAAATCTCAACCCCATTTGTGTTTGGCTGGAACACACGAGTTAACGTTTTTGCCCATTTAGCTCTAACTGTGCACCCTATTCATTCAAAACCCCAAGTCTTTAGAATATTACCTCAAATGTCACCCCAGCAAGAGCAAAAGCTTTGAAGTCCCCAACTGTTCCTTCCACCGCAGACAAAACAAAGCCTTCTTTCTGAGCAGTAACTGTATACTCCAAGTCACTGTGGAGTGGCCCAACACTTCAAATAAAAGGAAAGAACACGTTTTAAAAATAAGCACTTGGCTATCTCACACAGGTTGAGTCACTACTGTGCTTTAACCAAAGAATCCAAAACATCAGACCAAATCTGTTAATTACCTGTAAGCACCTTTGTCATCAGTGAAAACTGTGATGAGTGGGGAAGTCACTCCCTTTTCACCAATGACTATCTCAACACCTTCCAATTCAGGATGAATTCGCCCTTCCAGAAATAAGCCTGCTTTGCCATGAATCTCTATCAGCTTGCCAGGACAACTCTCTTGGTCATTGCAAAGGGGATTTAAGACAAAAAAGAAAGTCAAAAATACACTCACCATTCTGTCTTACACGAAAAGTTTAACTACTTCCAAAGCAATCACTTGATGTTCTTTAAAATAAGAGATCAACTTACACAATATATGGCCTCTCAATACATCTTTAAATATCTGAACATTCACAAAATCAGTAACTACATTCCAAAGCTATAATCACATCTCCAGAACAAACTCTGGATTTGAGGATTCGTTAGGTTTAATATACCACTGCCACATGGAGAAGATTGCAACAATATTCCCTTCTAGCTGATACTACACTGAACTTTGAAAAATATTTTTGAGATCAAATTCAGGTCAGTATGTCATGTTTAGTGATGTAAGTAAAATCTTATTTCCCTCCCTCCAATGTATTTAAAATGTGCACAGCAAAGAGGCATGTAGAAAGGGCTACCTAACATTTTCTAGTGATTTCAAACAAAGCATGTTCACTTGAGAACCTGAAAGTAAGACAGACACTGGTTTAACAAGTAGCATCAACTGTCTGATGATAACCCTGACAATTAAGTTTACTTTTTTGTGAATATTTTTATTATTGTAATCTACTACAAAGACTACTTAACAGAAAAATGAATTTGGTAACAAACTCAAACCACAAACATTGCTTTTGCACAACTCTTTTTCTATATGAGAGTGATATGAACAATTCCGAGAATCTGGGGTAATATCCAGAAATCCAGCCCTTCCTCTTGTGCCAGGTGGTCTATCAGCACTTGGAAGCATATTCTGCTAATAAAAACTGTCCTTTCACCCTCTACCAAGTGCCCATGCTTCCAAGTTCCAGAGTGGAGTTGGACCAAAGAAACAGCTGCAACTGAAACTTCCCTAACATGACCTTCGAAGAGCAATTCATGTTTATCAATAAGGATGCATTTTTGCCTTAAAAATCTACTCCTTTTAAACTAGATTTTGTTTATATTTACCTCCAGTAACAACTGTTTCCACATAAGGTGGGTAGAAAAGCAGCTCTTTTGATGATGGTGTCACAGTAATTTTCTCTCCAGACCTGTAAAACACAAAAAAGATACAAGTAGAAAAGATGTAACTAGCAGCTCTCAAGTAGAGCAGAGTACTACATATTGAGCCAAGAATCCATCCAAATACCCCAAGGAAAAAATATCAACAATAACCTAAACACAAGGCATATAATGTGGTACTAGCTTCCATTTGGCCACCAGTTGACAAGAACTGGCACAGGCACCCAGAGAGCAGCTTTTTCTTCTATGGAATATATCACTATTGTGTTTGGTGGAACCATCAGACGACAGTACAAAGAATACACCTGGTCCACTGGAGCTTGGTGTTACCTTGCCCAGTAGGAAAATTCATATAAGAATGGTCCTTGGAGTTCTTCCACCATTTCTTGCACTGGTGGCTTTGTTCCTTCCTCCTCTTGACCCTTCTTTTCTCTCTCCTGTCGACGGGTCTCAATTTCTGCCAGCTGCTGCTCCCTACGTAACTCCTGTACAGATTTCAGGGGCCCTAAAACAAGGGCAGGTTCACTGTCAATGGATGACCTGAAAATGTGAAGCAGAATACAAAATCATCTCCTTTCATACAGAGGAGTAAGAGCTTGTTATATCTGTTAATTACTGCCTTTATACCACAGTAAAAAAAGTCCCAGGATTTTTTATTTTCATTCCATTGCTTTTTAATTCTGATATTTATTCATTCTAAGCGTAACTACAACTTTTAACCTCCATATCAGTTACTACTCGAAAGACTCGTTCATAGGGACTACAGGTAACTTACCTGGCCTAGAAGGAAAGGACCTACTTACAACTCTCACTAATTCTGCCCCATGCTATAACCATTCAAGAAGTTATGGCCCTGTTGCCACCTCCTCTTCACCCCTGCTATGCCTCAGCATCCCACTGCAGAGCAAGTGGCACATGCCTACAGACAACCCACTTTGTGGAGTCCAGCATCTTAGCTTAGCTTAGGTTTTGGTAAGCAGAGTCTTGATTCTGCACCAAATACTGGACACCAGCTCTGCTTTAAGGGCAATAACCTCCCACAGAAGCATTAACAAGCCAGCAGGAGCACTAAATTCTTAGCCAAAGGACCAGTTTGCAGATGTTTCTTTAGCAAAGCTCTAAGCTAAAAGAGAAGAAAGGCTGAAATTCCAAACCTGAGAGCAAGTTTAATACAGAAGTTATAAAAAATAAACAGAAAGACGGGTAAACTCACTTTTCAGTGTTAGGAACTCTCCCTCAGAACCTACCTCTCAAGAGTATAGAAGGAGAAATTAAATAAATACTTGCAATAGCTGGCAATTCCTTGGAAAAGTTCTGTTCTAAGCTATCTTCCCTATACATTTGAACTATCCAACTATCTTGTCACTGTCCACTGACTGAATCACTCGGGGTAAGTTTAATCAAGTTGTTTAGATCTGCTCAGAACATTGTGTCTTGTTTCACTTTCCCTGATTTTACATCCATCCTCTCTTTCTTAGCAGTTTCTTTTAGTCTTCAGCCATCTTTTGTATCTTATCTTCTGTCTCTTCTACAATAGTCTGAAAACTGTTACAGAACACTGTAAAATTCTCCACGAGGAATGAACTGAAATGATCATGATTACTTTCCTGCAACTGCTTTAGATTATCGGGATGGTTCTGTCTCCTGCCTCAGTCTTCACCTCTATTCCAGTTTCTCTAAGAGAAACAGATACTATTCGTCTATCACATGGAGTTTCATAAAGGCTTTAAATTCTTTCTCTGCAGTTCAGAGACAATACAGAAACATATAAAAAAAGAATAACTGTCTTAAAACCTATGAAAAGACTGTACAGACACACACAGAGTCTCATGATATCAATAATAAATTACTAACTATGGCCTCATTTTTCAAACATAACAAGGCCTCATCAAAAATTCTTAAGAATCAGATTTATTTTTGGTTGGGGTTGTTTGAGGTTTTTGATGAACTGAAAGTTAACAGGTCACTGCCATGGATCTGGCATCTCGCACTGTCTACAAAAACACGTTAACTTCAGAAACTGCAGTTAATTAGAAGAGACTGACCTGAAAAATAAAATCACTGAACAGAACTGCTCTGTTCTAATTCAAACCAGGACATGAAATGTAGACTTATGGAAACAACTGGCTTGCTTTTAAATCCAGAGCTGATCCTTTTATATTGATGGTATTTCACAAAATGGGCTTTAGCTGAAAAGCTCAGATAGGCTTGAACAGAGACTGTGCCAACTGAGCTGCCTTCAAAGCCCTTCCCAAAAGTCTCAAATAACCCAACCAGCCTAGAAGGTCAGTATAATATTCCCTTCCTCGCCAAGTTGTTTTTAAAATCCTAATGGCTCTCTGCTGCCTCAATGCTTCTCTTCCAGCTGCTGTAGTTGCAGCTATAGGTTCACTCAGGCAACTTGAGGCAATGTTCCACAGGTGATTTTTCTGTGAAAAGATGTTTTCTACACTCAGAAAAAGTTCAAGAACCCATAGTCTAGAACAAGTGGATGTCATCAGAGCATTAATACAGCACTCATCACTATCAGACACTTCCAGGCAGATATGGCACCTCACACAATTAAAGCTGTTCACAAATCACTGCTCCCTAGAGAGCTGTCTGTTCAGTTAAACATAAACTGACGCATTAGTGTGCAATCACTCTGCATGGTTTTCCTTTTATGACCCTCTTCACACCAGTAGCAATGCTCTAGAGCAGCAAATTCTCATTCTGAGGAAAAAAAATGGAAAAAAATAGATCACAGTGCTAAAGAGCTCAAACCTAAGCTAAAACAATTTTGAATTTTCAGTTCATTGAAGTATGTAACACCTCAAAAAATCACTCTTTTTTACCATGCCACACAAATAGAAAGGGGCTATACTGAAATGAAGTGACAATACTCAAAATGAGGCCTGGGAATTATTTATCTATCCACAGAGACCTCAAAGCACAGCTTAGCATTAAAATCTCTTGCAGTCCAGAGTAGGATGTCATCCCCTTCAAAAGCAGCCACTGTCTTATTAAAACCAGAATAAAACTTTATGAGAGATGTCTTATCCTTGCATTTTTTATATCCCTGAGATTTCTTTGTCTTACTTAATGGTAACGGTCACATCCATCAGTTTATCAGTTACAATCGTGCCAAGGACATGGTGTCGAACTGCAGTGAGCGTCAGGATACTGGGAGAGGACCTGTAAATCAAAGTAAGAAAGAGATGAATTCAAGGTCCCCCTCCTAAAAAAAATAGCTAAATCCTATTTAGCAGTTTGTGCTCCCATCCCCGAGTCTGAAGTGTCTTGTAAAGGACAATATACAAACGAGTCAGCAAAGCTGTATTGCTGAGATGACAGCACATTGGAAAGGGAGCACTGTCCAGCTCTGAACCCCAAACCACTGCATGACAATGGCTAAATCAATTCCTTCCTTTGTGTCTCCTGCTTCCTCTCAAGCTAAAGCTGATTTGATTGATTTCATGTGTACAATTCCTTTACACACAAAAGGACACTCAGAAGTGGGTCGTATTAGACCTAGTTCACCAAGAAGCCTGAAGTCTAATGATGCTTTGCTGCCAAGAGAGGGTTTCTCCTTCTATTCATTCACTCACTTTGAGCTGGCTCTCATGTTTAACATATCTCTCTTTGAAGTACTTTTAATTCATTAAACCAGCAGGGAAGAATCAAATTTTAGTGCTGAATTTGTTTTCTGCCATGTACATGAATAAGAAGTAGTCTGGGAGCAGAAATCCTCTTTTTGGATGCCAAGAGCCGTTAAACACATTGCCAGCCCAGAGCCTGTTGGTAACTAGTTAAACATGGCTGACGTAGGAAGACCACCGGAACTTGTGATTAGGGTGAATATTTATTGTTTGCAAAAACTGGAGTGAACTGAATTAAATCACCACACAGCCATGGCACTAAGGATGTGCAATGGTGGTATTATGCCCATTGGTAAACTTACTACCTATCTTTTGCATGTCAACTCTCAAAAGCGATCAAGTTCCCACTAGAGTACCTCTCCTTTGTTACAGAGCAAAACCAGCCAACATTAAACAGACAGAAGGCTGACAAAATGATCTCTTTCAAGTAGCAAAACCATCTTTAAAGCCTATCATTAGGTGGTTGGGGTTTTTTTAAAGACTAGAAAGGGCCAGAGAACACATCTGGTACACTTTGCTAAAGCTCCCCGCTATTGGTTAGAGACAGTCACAACAACACATCCTGAACTGCTGAAGAAAGCAGCTGCAGCAGAGGGAAGCATTACGAAAGCACACTCATAGGCACGAGACCAAACCAGATTTTGCTCTTACGTGTCATAAGTGTAATACTCATGTTCAAACTGGTGGCAGGAACGTGGGGTCACTTCATACACACCTGTAAAAACATTAAGTCAAAGAGGGATCCACTGGGGGGAAAAAAAATTAAAAAAAAAAAATCAAGCTTACTGTGTTGGCTGAATTCTCAAACCCGATGAGACCCGAGCTATACAACAATTACCAAGTTTGACTACATTGCCTTTCACACAGACACTTGTAAATTAATTCACTTCTGTTCAGTCACAGATCACCGCAGAAAGCTGTGCAGAATTTCTCATGCACACGGATACAAGATAAACATCATTACAAACACAACAAACCAAACAAGCTCAGAAGTAACCTGTTACGGTCCCAAAGCTGATACCTTTGACTGATTGTAGAACCACTGCATTATTGTACTGTGAACGAGAGCACTGGCTCCAATGGTGAAATGTTCAAAGCTGAAAACTGAATCAAAACTAAATACACATGTTAACTGTTCTGTTAAGGGGCCATAATAGAGAATTATCTCTAAGATATTAAAAGGAGAAAAAAAAAACCTCCAACATTGTTTTTTCCTGCTATAAGCAATCCTGTGGTACTTTTAACAGCTATCCCTCAAGAATCCTATATTGAAATGAAGCTTCTATTTGTCAGTCACATTCTAATGAATAACATTCATCAGAACAATTGGAGTCCTAAGATTATTTTAACATGTTCTTTATTTATCAAAGATCAAAGCCCTTCACCAAGTCAAAAAACAAACAAACAAACAAAACTTCTGGAATCTAGAGTTAGGTGAAGGACTAAACAGTAGGAGAATTCTACAAACTTAGAACAGAGTACTTCTATACACATGGGAATAAAACAAATGCCTCTCAGAATCACACACTTTTTTGCTGTTGGTTTGTCTGCTGTTTGGTTTAGTTTTTTTTTAATTTGCAACAGTATTAGTTGACTGATTCTTTTCTAATGTTTTTTTAAGCAAACATTTTAGAGTAGTTACCTGGCTTTGAAAGACAGAATCTATTAACTCCTTTGGACAGGTTATAAACACCAACGTTCTCTGGTCCATTGCCGTCCTGATAAAATTCCTGTGAAGCCACAGCACGATTCATTATTAGTAACTACCAAAAGACAAAATGAAAACACTATTCGCCGAAAGATACATTAATGCTTTCCTTTTATAGCAACTAACTATGTAAGACCATTTTACCAAACCTGACTAATCTCAGAGCACTCTAAACATCAACACTGCTGTGCTATATGACTCCCTAGAGACATGAGAAAGCCTTGATTCCAAGCATAATCCAACCTGACTACACAAGTTCTTTAAAAAAAATAAAAAACACACATTTGTTGCCTACATACCAGTGTAATTGCATGAGAAAGAGAACACCTCAGCATATATCCCGTCTGCCTGAATTCTACTCCCAAAACATCTTCCTCCATGACTTCCAACTCCAAAGACTTATTCTTCCAGCACCAGTCTTCATGTGCAATGCTTACTAGAATACACACCACGCAAAGAAAAGCATTTTAGTAACATAAAGATGTGAGAATAAGGGTAGGTTTGTGTTAAGCTTGTATCACTCTAACTCCCCTGACAATATCCTTCAAAGCCAGATATACAACAATGGCTGTGGTAACAGACCTGGCTCACAGCACTGCAGCATCACCAGGAACCCAGCACATCTTGTAACAGAAAAGCTATTGTAACATGGAATAATGAAGTCTGGTCACCCTGGAAAGTTCTGCAATGTCCACTACCACTGCGATAGTCAAGGAAGCCTAGAGGACATCAGGACCTAACTCCAATTTCACCTGGAGGAAAGATGTTCTGACTCATGTATAAAAAGAGCAATCTGTATATACTCCTTCTATACCTTTTCCTGGAAAACAATTTCTTTTCATAGTAGGCCAAGGCAGGCTGGCCAAAACACATATAGCTGTTAGGAGAGATACCCTGGGAGCCGAGGAACTAGGGTGTGCCTCCGTTCTTAGGCTTGTCACAAAGCCCTTTTTTCTCATACCAGCCACACAGACCCTAAAACTTAGGGGAGCAGTAACTTGTAAGCTGACAAAAGGGTTAAACATACAAGATCAAGAAAACTTGATGCACTGTTGTATAGTATTTTTCCAGATTCTCTCAAGTTTCAGGACTAGTTCCATGTCATTAAGTCACAAATTTAGCTACTAAGGTAACTCTTCAAGCAGTTCCCCATAATCCTACCTTTGTATTTGCCAGGAAGCACATTTTCAAACGTGAAGGCCACGGAGTCCACGTTTCCAGAGAGCTGCAGGTTGCGTTTTTCTCCCTGGCGGCTCACAGACTGTAATGTCACCATCAGATCACCACAAGCATCTGTACAGAAGAGACATCAGAAAATGAGACTGCTTTCTGCCTTGTCAGGCTTGGCCTCCATAGCCCTCACTCCAAACATGCTTCATGTGTACTGACATTAAAAGGACTACTGTCTTCCAATAGAGAACATTTCCAATTGAAACTCTTATTTCTTAAGCACATTTACCAGTGCTTCTTTGCATTCTTCAGGAAGTTTGAGACTGTTAATCATACTCTTCTATCTAATGGCAAGTAACAACCGGAAACCAGCATCAAATCCCTGGGTCCCCTTAATTCTGTGGAGACTACAGCATCCAATAAACACCTGAGAGAACACAAAGTAGTAGGGAGGATTCAGAGGGGAAAAAGGAAGGGGTGAAAATGACAAAAGTCAAGCTCCAATCATCACCTGCTGAAATCAGTGGGTAATCAAGGAAAATAGCAGGAGAGAGGAACCTTAGACTAAAATACAAAGAGCTTATGAAAGAGAATAGATTGCAAGCTTCTGACAACAGCTTGAGCCTCTATCCTACAGGCTTTTACATGTACTGCCTTTTTTTTTTTTTTTTTTTTTTTTTTTTTTTTCCCTTCTATATTTTTTTGTTTTATGTTATCCTTAGNGATTTACAGTATCCCTAGCATCAGCCAAAAGCATTTCCTCCCACAGCTGACCCATCTTCTGAGGAAGGCAAAGAGGTTAGAATGCCTTTCTTATGAAGGAATACTTACTTTTTTCCTAGCATGTATTAAAAATAGGTACATAATTTTACTTTATTAAGGTACCTTATTAGGCTGTAAGGTCTTCTGAAAAAAGATCTGTTTTATCTATGTGCTAGAAATTAAATTTATTTATCTACTGATGGGGCTAGCCACACAAAGTGCTTTGATTAAACACTACTGATTCACACATGCAGTGCCAGAGTCCACTGTTCCCTTTTCCACTTTGCTTTCAAAACTGGCTTACCTAAACAAGAGATCTTCCCTGAGACAGATGCCAAAAACTGAGAGAAGGTCACATCCATTACTGGTCTGTCCGTAACAGTAACAGAGAATATTTTGGGTTTCAAAGCCAATCCTGCTCTGGTCTCAGCCTCTGGAATAATTACCTGTAGAATATATGACATCAAGACATCACTAGCTTTCAGATACCAGACCAAATACATCCACTCTGTTGAATTCAATCGACTCACCAGAAATTAGAAACTGGAAATGTACTGGAAACCCAGGCAAAGCAAAACCAGCCTCCCAAATACTCTTCAAAATTCTGTGTTAAAAATTATCAGAGTACTTTGATAAAACTGAGCTAAAAATCCTCCAAACAGATCAGTTTCTAAAGTCTGAGTGAATTTCACTTCAGGATGTACTGCTGTTTCTACATTAGGTTAATTCATTATCTGTGAGGACAGTTAAGAGGCCTCAGAACCATGCACTTCCTTAGCTTCCAGCCCACACTATCTCCCACAGTGCAAAACTGTGTGAAAAGCAGTTGTGCTACAGGTTCTGCTGCAGCAGAATCATCTCAAGACCCACGTAGGCACCTGAGAAAGACACACATTACACATCTCACTCACAAGTTAACAGATTACAATAAGAAGTGATCTAAGGAACATCACAACTAAGAAAAGAGAGAAGGAAGAAATTTCATCCCCAATGGTCTGGTCTGCTTTGAACAAGCGTAAAGGACAAGGAACATGGGAATCTCAGCTTATTAAGAGAAAAAAAACAAAAAGTAATTCTTTAAACAGGGCAGACAGGAGAAAAGAACCAGGAAAACCTAAATTCAACTTTTCAGATTTTAGAAATTAAATGTTTAAAATCTAAAACCTCATGACAGCACTTTAATGAAGAAATGGAAGCTCATTCTCACCTGAACATTGTATGTACCCGATTTTGCCTTAAAACAAAACGCTCCATGAGGGTCAGTTTCTGTTGTAACCAGTGATGTTTTGTCCTTGTCTTGAGGCATCATGGTTACCTTGTATTTACTCATCTGTTTGACTGTGTCAGGGAAACGAGTCACTGAGATCCGGCCACAGACACTGAATCTGTTAAATAAAAGCCAGCCATCAGACTAATTATCTTGATTTGACAAAGCTCATTAAAAAATACTTGTGTTAAAACTACCTTAAGAAGTAAACCTCACTACTGGAATGGATTTCTCCTCAAAGTGTTCATATCAAAGAGATATCAGAAGCAAAGTGAAGCAAGTGCAAACTCATGTATGATTAATGGGATCTTTTTCTCTTACAGTGAAGTCACCATGATGTTAGGTTACATTTTTATTTACAAACAACTTTCTTTGCACTTTCCCACACCCAGCCCAAGCTTTTTTTTGTCTTAGCATCTTCCTTTGCACGGGAGGGGTTATTAAGATAATGCTTTAAAATTTAACTAGCATTGAGGAAAATACTGGGATAAAACATGACCCTGTGCACATGCTGTCACATTTATCCTGCATTTCTCAAACAATATTTAGCTCCTGACAAGTGTCTGCAAGTCTGGGAATCACATGGGAAAGGGCCACCCTTGTTCAAGACCCCATCCACATATCAAATTACAATTCCATCACCACACCAGTACTTACCCTGTCGCAATGATGTCTGCTAGCTGAGGTGTATTTGGTGCAATCTTCACAGTAATAGTATCAAAGAACAGATGCTCTTTCTTGGCATGAATCGTGTATGTACCTGTTGTTATGTTCTCGAGGCGGAAAGAGCCGTCGGATTTTGTTTTAACTGTAACAAATAACGAGAAGAGTTAAAAAGCAGAGCATGTGTTGACTGTCTATCCTTATGTGTCAACAGAGACAGAGGGCATATGCTGCTTTAGGCTATTTTCAATTTACACTGCACAACAAAGAAGCAGCGTGATGCTTTCTTCCCAGACTAACCTTGGTTTTTGTATTACAAAGCACAATTTAGCATATGGTTGAAAGAAAATAGGAAATTTTCCATAGCAAAACAAAAAAAACACCTAATACTTTCATCTAAGCCAGAAAACGCCAAATGAATCAACTGTATGAAAAACACTTCAATATTTCATTTAATAAATTGCAACAGAGTGATATATTATCCTAAGGGGTTAATTCTGTCTCATAAACCAGTCCTGTACTTGAGCTTAATAAAGGCTTCCCTGTAGCAACAGGGACCAAGGCCGCTACATACCTTTAATCTGATTGTTCAGAGTCACAGTGGCATCAGCAACTCCTTCTCCTTCAGGACCATTCAACACTCTTCCTGTGACAGAGAAGCCCATCACATGGAAAACAGGCTAAAATGAGAAAAGCAGCTACCATTAGTCTTTGCTCAGTAAAAGCAAACACACATCTACAGCAATCAACACCGACTGTTTTCCCCACATACATATAAGGGAAATTTATTTCCAGCTTTAAGAAGAAAATGCAGCAGGATAATCACAATGCAAGTACGTATCAATCTCCAGGCACACTCTTCCCCTAAGAACAGGCACAAATTCTCAATTTATCTGCATCAGTACAGTTCAAAATGCTCAGATCACAAGGTGCTCTGAAAACCAGACAAACCAGAGGCCCTTCTCCAGCAGCCTGACAATCTGAATGAGAAAACTGAAGCAACTTGAAAGATTTCTCCCTGTTAGCAACATGGACATGAAACTGAACACACTAGATAGCTTCTCCTTATTTGTTTCTTCCCTGGAAAAGGGACTGAAGTGTAGGAATACAGCAGGATGTTGGACAGTCGTCCACCTGCTGTGCAAAAGGATATGCATAACAGATCAAACTTCTCACAAATAAGTTTCTCCTATAATACACCAGCTTTCTCCTAAAATAAGTTATTATTTTACAGGAATAAATTGCACAAAAAGATAATTTCCTCTGAATGCCTTACCTCAATCTGTAAGCTGTCATGCTCTACAAGGAAGTCCAATCTAGATGGTGCAACATCAAAGGTAATTCTCTCTCCCCTGTAGAACGGTATCTGAAAGAAAACACATCACTTTGACTCCTAAGAAGCTATGATCACAGAATGGTTTTCCTTTACCATTTCCCATGTCCTTATCAGCATCAGCCACCTCTATGAAGGGTCAAATGGCCTGCAAGCTCCCTGAAGAAGGTAACTCAGAAAGATGGAGACAAGAAAAAAAGCCATATTTCAAGACTGTTTGATGGACATCACATGAGACTATCCAAAGAGACAGAAACATAACCCTCTACTCAGAATACAGCAAAGGTACTTGGATGTGCAAGAGCTTACAGAGAGAAGATTATGTGATTCCTAGAAGGCTTAAAGGAACGGGAGAAGTCTGAATCCCACTTCTAGAGCATGCAGACTGAGAATGCAGGACCACCACTCGAGGTGGTGCACAGACAATTGCGCTCCCATACTACCCGAGAATGAGCAGAAAGACAAATGGGCAAAAAAGAAAACAGAACTTAAAGGTGGCTGTAGCCAACTGAAAGTTTCTGTCTCCAGCAGCTTGTAGGTATTGTTGTGTGACCACGCAATGTATTCAGGTAATTAATTCAGAGCCTCCTTTGTCAGAAGCCACACCACAGAGCCCTACCACAGCAACTTACTTCACTGCAATATACTTTAGATTGGAAGTTTCTATTCAGATTATTTCATCCAATTAAAAATATTTAATCTCTTTCTGTTTTAACAGCTATAAAGTTATGCATGATGTATTTTAAATGAAAGCTAACAATCCAACAAATAGATAAGAAATTAACTTTCTAGCTACCTACCACAGTGTACTTCCCACTTGGCAGAGAAAGAAAGCTGAAAGATCCATCTTCTTTTGACACAACATTGCACAAATAGGATAGAGACTCATCTCTTGACTGGAATCCATCCACGGGAGAAATATTGCAGCCCACGACATCCTGCGGAAGTAAATGCAATACTTTTTTTCTCATGGGACAACAAAGAAAATAACTTCAGGGGGGATGTAGAAGCGTTCAAAACACTAAACTGTCAGTGAAGGATTGGAAGTACAAAACCATTTTAGAGGAAAAGTTTGATAGCATGGCTTCAAATTCATGAACAGGTAAAATGAAAATAATCATCTGTATGGTAACATGACAGAAAGCTGAGAAATTCAACATCTCCCAGTATCCTAGAACTTCACTGCATATATTAACATTAACTGACTTCAGTTCTGTGGACAAGGCTAATATTACAGAACAGAACTCCACTCTAAGGAATAAATTACAGCACATGACCAAACGTTTCACACTCGTTTCATATTACACGTTTAAGGTGGCAATAAAAGCTGTTGAACTTGGTCTTCACATCAAAAAGGGCAAAAAGCAATTAAGAGTTCATGCCAGTCAAATTACAGCTCCCACAGAGTGAATTTCAGGATTTGTCTGGCTACATCTTGTGTCTTGTGCCAAAAGCTGGTTTTCACCATGGAGAAGTGTCGTCCTTATGAGGGAACACATTTACTAACCAACATTTAACTGCAAAAAGGTGTTAAGCAGGAAAATTAAGACTGTAGCCCTGAATATACAGATCAATAACATGTGCTTGTTGCCTGCTTCAGTACAGGTCTTTGTTTTCCATGCCCCTGAGCAGCCTGATTGTTGAGGAACCCGGTTGTTTGAAAACAAAAATGCAGAGTTCAAAAGAGCTGAAATTAGAAGTATTTTCTTATTTCTTGTATCTCAAAAATATGTAGACCTTAAACCTCAATTTTGCCAGCATTTAAACAGATGGCTATTGTGTTACACATCTGAGTAATTCCATGGAGGCCATGTGAAAACTCAGCACCTACACAAATGTTGCAATACAAGGGCCTGGTTGGAAGAAACAAAAAGCTAAACAAAACAAAACAAAACAAAAAAATCTTGAGGGGTTGTACAGTTTCTGTTTTCTGTAAGCCAAGCTCAATAAAGGACAGATATGAGTTATTAGTGCAATGTGAACCTAAAAGCTATTTAGCTGCTGCTTATTTATGTCTATAATCATATTGAAAAGCTTCGGGTACACCATTACCTCTTTAGTGACTGAAGAAGAGAAAAGGAGGAACATGACCCCTTTCATTGGTTCTCCATCACTCCTTACTGACCCAGAAACATTGTAGCCCGCAACAATCAGCGGGCTAGCAGCATAGGCATTAGAACTTGTCACCCGTACCACTGTGTTTGACTGAAATACAGAAACATAAATGTTTTCATCGAAAGTAGGCATTAGGTCTCATTTACAGCACCTCAATACAATCAGAAACTGTATACAACAGAAAAGAGGGCAGAGCAGCACTACTCAAAGAGGCTATCCAAAACACAAAGGCATTAAAGGAAGGATACTTTGCAAAACAGTATTTTTCCTCTTTTACTGGTTTAGGAATTGGTCAGGATCTCAGAGCTCCTCAGAAAGCAAGCTGCCTGAGAGGGAAGGATTAGAGCATCTGTTACAATATTCAAGGTCCTGCAAGATGTGTATGATTAGAAGACTGCAAACAAGAACTCATTTGCCAGTCCTTCCCTGTCTGGCTTCTCTATCTGCAAACTCAGCCTGCACAAGGCACTTTCCTGACTACCTAAATTATATTTATGAAAATTCCATTAACCTCGTTGATTCACAAAAACCCCTCCTCACATTAGTTGATCAAGACAAGGTCTAGCAGATCCACCCTCACTACACAGGTAAACCAGAACTTCTGTAGGCTCTAACCTCTTTTAACATCCAGGTAGGATGAGATGCAAAGATTTCATATTCACCAGGAAGCACTTTAAAGAAAGCAAACCTGTAAGGCAAGAAAGGGGTTACATCTCTTCAGAAATAGTCACAAATATTTAAGGAAAAACAATTCAGACTCCATGCACATATTAAAAAAAATACTTCAGAACTACTATAAACACAGTCAATACAGCAGAATTGAAAGAAACTTGTGTAAATGAACAGATTAATTAAGTATGCACCAGCCACACTCACTTTCCTCCAGACTGTGTAATAGTTGCTTGTATGTTTATGTCACTGCCGGCATTTCTCAGTACAACCTGGACTCCAGCAGGACCTAACGTCTGACCTTTGCTGAGAACCTGTCAAAATGAAAACAAACCAGAGTATAAATGGATAAAAATAACTTGCAGAGCTGAAGTAAATGTTTTTATGAAGGCAGAATAACATAAGATGGAATAAATAGAGGAGTCTAACCTTTCCGTTCACAGAAAACCCTGTGAACACAAAGTTAATATCACCTCCCTTTGTGCATATGTCATTAATGCCATCCACATGGATGTCTACGCTGGTTGGTTCTGGAGAGGAAGAACAATGAAACAGTGTGGCAGTGAGAGAGCAGTCACAGGAAATTCTACTGTAGCTTTACAAAACACTTACAGAAGTGCATTAATTCAAGAACACAAGTGTAGCTCTGATAGTCTTGCCTCAGCAAAGTTAAAGCACCCACAAACCCTGGTACTGAAAATCCTCTTTTCCCCTCCCACTGCAGCCATTTGTGTCAAAACCCCACACTGCTTCCAATCAGTTCATGGGTTAATTTGTCAGCGTCTACCTTATAGCTTTCTTTTTCTCAGATACAGCAAGTAGATTTTAGTAATTACAACCATACAGTAGAGCTCATCTCTTTTGAAAAGGACCTGATTTTCTCTGCAAGCTGCAAGTCAGAGATAGTTAAGTGCCACACTGAAGATATGCTGTCCTAACGGAAGACATAGAAGCACTTACCAAAACTCCACCCTAGGGGAGGCTCAATTTTGAGAATGAAATCCCCCTAAAAAGAGAAAAGCAGCAACTTGTCTTCACTGATCTAAATTCAATATAGCTAAAGGATGAAAAAAACAAAACCTTCAGAACAAAAGTATTATACTGCAGAGAGTAACACAAGACTCAGGTGTCCCATTCACCTTTCCTCCTACCTAAATACTCTGTTCAAAGGAGCAGCAATATCTAGCCAGGCAGGCTGGAATACTGGGCTCATATCCAGCCAGCTAAGAGCAAACATTAAGTATCATCACGTTCGTACTGCTTCCAGGCCAAACCTGGGTAATGCCCAAACAGCTCAGCCTTAGACAGTATTCAAATTCATCTCTACCTGTCCTAACAGATGTGCTCAAAATCAGCCTTTAGTGTTTCACCATTTTGCCCAAACATGGGATAACAAAATTTGAATCCTATTAAAAGCTCTGCACCGAAAGGGCACTAATCTACAGAGTTCCTCTTTAAATCAGCAGGCACCACATACATTCTTAAGTTCATCCACAGAAAGGCTTCAAGATCTAAGAATGAAATCACTGAGATCAGGAAGCATCTTACACTCTTAGATTGGGAAGGGAAGGATTCATTTGGCAGTTGGACTAGATGACCTTTAAAGGTCCCTTACAACCCAAACCACTCTTATGATTCTGTTTCTGATCCCCAAGTTAACGAGCTCTTTAGAAGTGTAAACCACACTATCTGAGGGCAGCAAGTATTTAATTTGAATGTAAACATCTCTCCAGTCTAAACAGACATCAACATTCTGATACACTCTGAGTTTCCTGTATCATTATCTTAAGACATTTTTAATATCTGCAATTAATTGTTCAAGCCACTTTCAATTCAGTCATATCAAAACACATTCTAATACTGATTTAATTTCTATTGGTATATAAAGCCTTGCCTATACTCCGCAGAAACCTGGACTTTTTGTGTAGTATTTGTACAGCTGCTAGCACCTGGTTATTGGCAGTAACTGAGGCTCCCAGTGCTGCAGTCATTCAGATAAACAGCACAAACACACCACCACTGCTAAAGTTACCTGGCTTTTCTCATTTTGCTACTCAGCACCGAGAAATAAAATAGGTGCATTACAAAAAGAAAGAGCAAAAAGGTTGATCCAAACCAAACTAAACTATGTCCTGATTCAAATGTTTCACAGGTGGGTGCTCTGACATTTAGTCTGCTGCAGGATGAGAACGTGGAGGCAGCTCCTACCTCCAGCAGAGTGGCAGCACTAGTGTTTTAGGTTCTTACCTTATCATAGAGGGGAATCATGAAATACCCATTGTTTGGAGCACAATCTGTTTGGTATTTCAGAGTACCATGTTTTGTATATAACTTAATCTGAAAGAAACAAACAAAAAAAGACAAAAAGATATTTCAAAATACGTGAGAAAGCTGGAAGCGGGCATTCTCTAACCAAGTGCTTTTACGCAGCGGCACCCGCGTGTCCCCAGAGAGCAACAGGGAAAAACGGTTCTTTCAAGAGCAGCACGACCTGCGAGGCAAAGCCGGCAGTGCTCAGAGCCGGGCTCGGCAGAAAAAGCTTCAGAAGAGCCGCACTTCAACCGAAACCACGCCGCACCAGTCAACGGCGACAGCGGCCAGGGCAAAAAGGCTCAAAGTCAGGCCGCGCAGCCCGACTCCCAGGCCGAGCCCTCGCAGCCGCGCAGTGAACCGGGAGCGAGGGTCGCCCGGCGCCCTTCCTCCCGCCCCACCGGACGAGGGGGCGGTGCCCACCTCGATCAGGGAGTAGTTGATCTCCACGTCGGACTTGACGAAG